>LPNX011088583.1:210848-223551 GCA_001517045.1 Pseudotsuga menziesii
ATCACTCCCCAATTCATGTGTGGATATTTCATCTCACTTATATGTCTTAAGCTACTAAAATTTTCTTCAAAGGTCCTGGCATGTTTTCCCCTCTCAAGTTCATGGATGAATGGAATTCCACCCCATCTTAAGCTCACAAATAATATATATTGTAACTCATTAACTTGTTAGAAATGTGATCCTCTCATTTAGTTAAATATTTATTTGTCTTCATTAAGCATCTTTTGCAAATTCTACAAAAATCAGTTTTATGTATCATGGTTATGGAGAGAGATTCCCAATAAATAAGTAATACGTGTAAAATGCTCTAGACTTTATTTACATATGTTGTGTCTTTCAATGTTCACATTTGTAAATTTTGTGATAGTGCAACTCCATAACCCAATTGTTTTATACCTATCATGTTTTTCTTCAAAATGTGGAAGACAATCCAAGTTACATTTTGAATATAACAAACACATTTTTGACAAGATAATGGGTAGTAGCTTTAAAGGTGAAATAAGGGTTAAGACATTTGGTTCAAGAGGTAGCTTGGGATTTAAAGTGGATTATATAATCCCTAGAATAATTTCTTGGAAGAGAAACACCTTATGGGAAATATATCTCGTGACACCATTTTTGGGGACTCTCCTTGGCTTAACGACAAAAGAGAGTGGCCTATTAATTTGAGGTAAAGGAAATGGGTTATTTCCAATGTCACGTCCTAATAATTTATGAGACTATTTTTCTTAATGTAGGATTGGGAGTATTGACCTTGGTAACTCCAACATTTTTTAAAACAAGCTCTGGAACAAAATTGCCATTACCTTTAATGCAACTAACTTCTTTGTTGATTTCTTCACCTTTTTCTTGATCACATCATTTCTCAAGGTTTCATGTAGTGAAATTGTCTCTTGGTTACTCCACATCCCTTCTCATTCATATGAATCTCAAATTAGTACATCCCATGGATCTCATATAGATATCCCTCTCCTATACTTCATGCGTGTTCCTATGTGCTTCCTTAACAAAAAAATGATCCTCATAGTTGTAAATATGCTTTCATCTAAGTTTCACATATCCCTCCTAATATGTTTGAGAGTCTTCATATGAAACCATGTGGTTTGACCCAATATTGAGCCTTAGTTAATACCAACCAAGTTCATCCTCTACTTGATAGATGTCTAAAATATCTCCTAAGTTTGATGATTATAAATGAGTTGTAGTTAAGGATCATATTTCAACATTTTAGGACTTCTTTCATAACCTATAAGTAGAAAAGAAAGATATATGTATGAGGCCATTTGGAAATTCCTTAGTAGGTCCATATTATTAAATATCTATAATGGTGCAGAGAGAGGGACTTAAATTACTCAACCAACGGGAGCATGGATGAACTAAAAAACACTTTCTATTGTAGCTCAATAGATCAAACAAGTTTTGGGCAGAAGTAAAAAGAGGATATACGGATGGGGTTTAGCATCTATGGCACATCTCAATTATATATAGAAACTATCAGGGAAGCATTGTTAGGTTTATAAAAATCCCCATTGGGATGGGAGATCAATGCCCACTTGGGGAGACCTTGACCAAAGGGTGGAAAAAATTCATATGTTTTTTTGGAGTCATGCCTATTGGGCAGGTTGAGCTTGTAGGTGGTTGTGGTCTTGGGTTTTTAAACCTATACATAACAAAATTACCTTCACCACATGCATCGATGAAAAATCCATACATTCAAATTAACCAATCCTTAGAGCCTAGAGCCAAATGTGGATTTATCAAATGACCATTATGAATTAACCATTTTCATGAAGTATTTTGTCTAAAACTCTACACATATATTGTTTTGGGTTTGTATTTTCTCACTCATTATGTTGGGTTTGTATTGTCTCATGCTTAGATGACTCACATAAAAAGATCCAAATAGAGAAACAATGTTAGAAAGCTCAGACAAGGATTTGAATGACACAAAGGAAGAACAATGTGATTTATGCCATCAACTGGAAGGATTTTGTATTCTTATTCTTGAGTTGTGAAAGCTAAGGATTCGAGAGCCTATGTTCTCTCCGACTAGAGATGTAGATGTAATAAATGGGACGGGATGGACCCATATGTTTCAGGACAAAATAAATAAACTAAACCCTATCAAAAAAACCCAAGTACCACTATCATGACATTCTTAGAACCTCAAGTACACAATGAAAATGAACAGGAATATGAATATTACAAAGAGAAATATGAAATTGATATTCAATAGTAGGTGAAAAAAATGATTTTTAGGCAGAATTGAAAGGAAGGTTAAGGAAATGTGACCACATACCGAAGACATTGCCACTCCTACTCCTTCTCTTAATCCTTCTCTTGCTCCTACTTGTCCAATCGAAACCCCCTACTATTGCTCATGCTTGTCCAATCAAAACCCTCTTCTCCTGCTACTGCTTATGTTTGTGCAATGAAACCCCCTCTTCAGCTCCATTTCATCGATTCACAATTTGGATTCGGGTCATACTTTTGTGCTTGCTCTTGATTGTGCAATGGAAAACCCCTGCGTCATCATTTAACATTGTTTCATAGTTTGCAGTTGGGTTCACTCGATGCTTTTCACGTGACTGTTTCACAATAATTTGGATTCGGGGGTTTTGGTTTTCAACAACCCTGGGTTTGGGTTGTAATAGCGTCGGGTTTACAACGTATTTTTTTTATATATTGCATTATAATATATATTATATATATTGCAATGTAATATATATATATATATATATATTAAATTATTTGTATTTTTAATTTTTAATTTTTATTATCATGTGAACCACTAGTTTAACCAAAAATCTTGCGTGGCTCATCTAAACATTACACAAGGTTGTGGAGCAAGTTGGAGCTCCGAAGAATTCATTTCGAGAAACACATCTCCTAATAAATTAATGAATTATGTATCACCAATTGTCTTCCAACATTTGATGTAGACCCTTGTAATTTTGGGAAGGCAATAAGTAAACAAGTTTGGCAAGGTGTCATGGTGAACAAGGACAACATATTGAGGATTGATGTGTGGGATATTGTGCCTAAACCAAAAGGGGTGAAGTTGTTATTAACTCCATGTTGTATAAGGTCAAGAATGCAACCGATGAAAACATAGAAAAATTCAAAGATATATAAGTGTCTAGAGGGTTATAGAGGCTTGTCTAGAAAAGAGTTAATTATGAAAACGAATTACTCATGTTTCCAAGTATACCTCCATCAAATATTATCTCTTTAGAATCAATCCTTGGTTGGTATGTATGTCAAATAGANAGAAAAAAGTTAATTATGAAAACGAATTACTCATGTTTCCAAGTATACCTCCATCAAATATTATCTCTTTAGAATCAATCCTTGGTTGGTATGTATGTCAAATAGACGTGAAAACAACATTTATTGATGGTCCTATTGAGGAGGTGTACATAAATCATCCAAGAGGCTTTGATCTAACTGGGCATGAGACATATTTGCAAGGTCAAAAAAAGTATGGGTTGAAATAGGTACCACATGCATGATACTCCTTTTATTTTCTTATTTTAGTCTAGCATGTAGATGATATTATACATGTATTAAATTTAGAGACTCATATAAAGGTGCAAAGTAAAATTGGCAATAGAATTAGATATGAAGAACATAGGCTTCATGCACTACTTCTTGGGTCTAGGCCAAGTCCAATCATGGTTTTCTTTAGATTAGGTAAGAAATCAAAGAGGCTTTGAGGTTATTTGCAAGTTGAAGATGGCCCTTTATGGGTTGAAGCAATCACCCCATCCATGGTAATCTAAGTTGTTTGTTTTATCCTTGTATGTAGATGATCTTACAATTATAGAAGATATAGAGAAACTAATAGCATGTTGCAAAGAAAATTTGGCAAGAGAACATGATATGAATTACCTATGTTGTTCAAAATCGTGCAACCATTATAGGAACAATGCTTAATCCTTATTTATGAAATAATTCTTAATACTACCTTGTTGTGGTTAAAATGGGATTCTATTGAATTCAAGTTCGGAATTTTATAATTCCCTTCAAGATCTAAAGAGAGTTAGATTTTGTTTTCCTTTTGGTTTGTTTTAAACCGGGTTTGTTGTTTTCATTATCAAATATATGGTCCCAATGAAATGTTATTTATAGATTCCAACAATCTAACTAAATGATAAATGTTTGCTTGAGGAATCAAATTCATTCCACTTGGGTTGGATTGGTGTTCATTTTCCTCTCATAGATCAATGACTAAGGAACATTTCAAGTTGAGACTTGCACTAGGTTTAAGAGGAGTCCAATAATCCAAACCAGTGTTTTAGGTAAGAGGATGTGTGGCAAACTTATTTATATTTTGGTTCATTGGTGGTTTAATAAAAATCACCTCTTCCTCCATCCAAAATAACATAAATGTAATGTGGGTTTCCAACGATACAACAAAAGTTTTAGGCTAGGGTTAAAATCCTGGGTTAAAGCATTGGATTGTATGAAATGGATGTCTATCAATTTAAAAGTTGCAAGTGCTAACCATTGATTCTCGTGTGTGGGTTTATTACGACTTAAAATTTGGCTTAAGAGTTGGATTGAAGAGAATATTAAGCACCTAAAGTTATCATAAAGTCACAAAGGATATCAATGGTGATCTAGTCTCAGGAGGAAGAATATAGAAATAGTTCAAAGAATTATATGCAGGGTAAGTTCTACCTATCACCTACATCAATTTATTAAGATTTTTTATAAATATCTCAAATTTGATTTTTTCTAAGGTTGACATTTTATTTTATGGGAGTATATGGGAGTATATGTCAATGTTAGTGCATATGAATCAATTTTAGTGCAGGGAAATGTCACATCCCCGGTTTTGACCCCGTTTGCATGATGTATATATTGTAATTAATCGTGGTGAGGAGCTCAAGGCAAAAGCCCCACCATCGATTTTGTTGAGTATGTTTCGGCAATGGGGATAATTGTCGGTGGCATCTCGTGCTATAAGGCACATTTTAATATGGCATCATGTAAACACGCACATCAAATAAAACTAAAACCACAACCAGCTACGGCAGTGCAACGTTGAATGAAAAGGGCATGGTTCCAAAGGATAAGGGGTGGGGGATGTCAAACCTTGGTTATGGGGAAAAACCCATGTTTTATTGCCTTGTTGTTTTGCCACCTTTGTTGTTTGTCAACCTCTTTAATGCTTCAGCTGGTGGTTGGGGGAGTTATTGCTGAAGTGGTGGTGGTTGTGGCAGGCTGTCAGCCTTACCCACTTGCTCACTCCACCCACATTTGCCATTCTTCACCCTCACGCACTCTTCCCTGGTCAGTTTACACTCTCACCATGATTTTGGTCGGTTGGCTCCTCACGCACAGGAATTGGGCGGTTTTGGTCTCAGGCAGACATTTCCTTGGTTCCACGAGTTGCTGAGCACCCACGCACTGTGAATTCGCGTGGTCTGTTCACCCTCACGCAGAGGTCTGTTCATCCTCACGCAGAGGTATGTTCATCCTCACGCAGAGAAATCGGGTATGTATTTCCCGTGCATTTTGTTGTTGGGTGTAAGTTCTTCCTCACGCACAGGGTGTTTGGGTCGTTTTCCCTATTGTGAGATCCGTTCTCACTGTCATGTTTTGGGGCTGCCGTTTCCCCTATGTTCTGTGGACTGTGGTGTTCAATTTCGTTTTGAGCCACTGTGGGTTTCCAATTCGTGGGCTGAGTTTCTGTGTTTTGGGACTGTGCATAATTGCCATTGTTTTTACTTTGAAATTGGGCTATTGTTGTTGTTTCCCTGGTCTGGGATGTTGTGGTTGAGTTGTTTTGGCCACTTTAGGGCCAAAACCAACTCTGGGTTGTCCCTTGGACTTGAGCTGTGCTCCTCCATGGTTTGGGGCTGTCCCCTGTTGTTTATGACTGCTTCACAGAGCTATGAAGGGTTGATATGGCTGCTGGTATGCAGCGGTTGTCCATTGGACTGTGCTGGCTTGGCTTGTTTGTTGACAGCCTGTGAAACCCAGCTGTGATTGGTTTGTCATTTATGTCCCCGTGGCTATGTATAAGCCTGCAATTGACCCTTATTCCGGAGGAATCATGCCCAGCTCGGGGGTGGCAGCGTTGCTGAGAGATTGATGAGCAGGCTGGCCTATGGTTGGGTGGAACGTTGCAGCGACGTAGCTGGTTGCGCGTGAAGTCTTCATCAAAAGATAAGTGCTGCTGTTTACTGCATCTCTGTAATTTATATTGATGATTAATGCTGGAAATGTCTATGTTTGCTTCTGCTGATTGTTTGAAGGACTGTGCATCCTTGTATGATGAATTATACCTGTTGTTTAGGCTTTTGTTTTCAGCATTTGATTTCTGTCAATGTTCATGGGGCAATTTTCCCAGTTGTGTTGGTCGCGTCCTCTTCGCCGGTCGGAGGCATGGGGACGTGACAATATGGTATCAGAGCGCCAAGGTTGCAGCAATGGGCCTCTATGGGCCAAGAAGGTGCAGTGACAGAAGGTAGAATTACCTTCTCTGTTCAGCAGAGCAGCAATTTTTGGAAATGAGTGTTGGTGCAGTGTTTGAATGTCTTAACAATTATTTGAAATCATTAAATAATGAAAAAGATAAAGGAGAAAGATAGGAACCTAGTTTTTTGCATTAATGAATTATGTCACAATAATATACATACATATAGAGAGAGGGGGGGAGGGAAAGATATTGTAGAAACAGTTTTTTGTATGTTTGCAAATTCATCATCTATGAGTATGTGTAACATGATGTAGTGGTTTGTCAAACAAAGCTAAAAGATGTTGAATTTTTTATGGTTTATGCATTTGAAACCACTATCTTGGTTACTCCAAACCTAGGTTTTAAGAAGGCTCACAATATGAGATATGACGCATAATACATGACACGTGGTGGGATCATTGTTATTAAATGTGAGTGTGTTCTTTTGAAATTCAAAGTTAACAAATGTGATAAGTTCTTACTTACACTTTCAATTTCACTTCACAAAATGCATGTATGATTTCATGCACTTTCTAGTGGTACAAAGCATGGCACATTATTGATGACATTAATTGGTGCAAAAACAAGATCCATCCCTCTAGTGTTGGAATTGTTTTGATCAAAGACACATTATGCCAACTACACACACCCATAGAAACTAATAATTTTCTTCCTATAATGTGCAAGATGTTGAGGGCATACTATACTTAATTTGCCACGTATAGCTTACTTTCCTACTGATAAATACTAATACCAAAGAAAAGGAAAGGATTAACTTCTTAATGTGGTTTCAATTGATTAAGGTTGTCTCTCCATTAGGAGGGGATTGACAATGCAATTGGATCAACATCAATGGGGTTGAGTCTAATACCTCAATTTGCATGAGTACCCAATAAATTGTTAAACACATTGGATTCCAAAAGAAAAATTAGTCATTCCCATTCCCTTTATGATCAACTTGGAGTGGAATAGTAGTCCATGACTACTCTAGGATGGAGACACCTGCATTCTAGTGAAGAAGGTGCCATTGAAAAAGATCAAGTATATCGCTATATTGTTTCTTTCGTATTTTGATTTTAATAAAATGGAGATCCCTTTTCTCCCTGTTGATGCCTCGGTAGTGCATGTGCTTGAAAGGTGTCCAAGGAAAACAACAGGGGATGAAAACCCAGCCAAAGGCTTCAGATAATCCTACATAAGTATTACCCTATCCTCAAGCTGTTTGGTGTGGTTAACACCCATGGATATTCGACCTCCACTGGCACTCTTTGAGTCGGTGAGTTTGCTCTTTAAAAGGGAGACTTTGGATTAAATATGGAACTAATCATAAATGTAATTTGAGTGCAATCCAAAGTTAATAATTCTGCAACTACGAAAAGAAATTCTATAATTACAAAAATGAAGATTTAAACCAAAGATCTTAAAATAAAATACTAACTAAACTAAGATCTAATTAATAACCTATCTATTAATCTATCTTGAGAGCCTAATTTAAGAGAAATTTAACCCATATAAAAGATAATTACTGCATTGCTTAAAGAAACGCAAACAACTCAGCAATTAATAGGCACACTCATTTTTCTACAAAAATGAACAATAACAAATTATTGCATTTGGGAAAATATTGTTTATACGTTAAACCTCCAGTCATTTATCATAATCAGATTAAACAAACCTGCCACAAAATAATATAGTAAAACATTAGCTTAATTCAAATGAGAAAATACAGAAAAATCCAATATAACTCAGATGAATGATTGGTGTAGTGGTTTCTAGTGTTCTATTCCAGCTTCAATAAGAAATTATAGAGCTTCAAAATCCGCTGAGAGGTCATGTGGACGAACCTTCGTACATTATCCCTTGAAAGAAATTTACAAAAGATTACAGAAAAAAAAACATTGATTCGTAGAAGCTATCTCCTTGCACCGTCTCCTCAATTCTGAAAAAGAAATCATTTTCAGAAATCTTTGAAGATCAGTGGAGCGCTTTCCCCTTTCCTAAGTTGAATTTGTCCTTTATATAAGCACCAAATACCTTCTAGAAATCAGATGATGTATTTTCCACCCTTCAAACAATGTCGTGGCTCCATTTCATAAAAGCCATCACAACACCTTCCTCAATTTAGAACAACTAGAAAACGATCCAATTTTGCTTACTGGATCTCAGCCCAAAAATATTGTTGATATCCAACAGAACGAATTAAAAAATAACCCTCTGAATCACAGACCATCCGAAAATTCTTTATGGGAGATTGGTTGAAACTACATCCGTGATCCAATTTTACTGTCAAATTCTCCTTTAGGAATCTGCACACACAGAAATCATCAAAACAGAGTGCAGCAATCGATCTTTTATAAGAATTAACTTTCAAAGAAAAAGTGATAGATAAAATTGTAGCGAAAGTATAAAGAAGATCACAATTTTCCCTTTGACATTTGCAAGGTGATAATGAATAAGAATTCGAACAATCTTCAAACAATTTAGTAATCTTTTGCGGTCTGATGTACACATTCCGAAAAGGTGGAAGAAACTGAACAATCTAAATGATATGCAGATTAATTCCAATCCATAACGCTGGCATTCTGGTGAAATTTTCATCGCTGATTGGCTAATCTCATCGCTGATTGTTTACAATCAAAACATATGATCTTATTCATGACAGTTGTAGCTCATAGACTCTGGCAACTTCTCTTTTCAAATATAGTGTCGCATTTTTCTTTGGTAGCTCCTCCACGCGTTGATCCTGCAAACATTCCATATCGTGTAAGAAGTTAATAATATTTTTGTTCCATATCCTGCAAGAAGAAGTTAATGATATTTTCGTTCCATACCCAGACAAGAACATCTTCTTCATCTTTAAATTTTTAAATTTTATAAGGCTGGCTTTAAGAATGGCTATATAACCATTCCAAGCAATAATATCTTGATTCTCAACAAGACCTAAATCATAAGAGTTTTACCAACCCTGTTCCATAAGGTTTGTGACAGGCAAATTCCCAACATTTTTTAAAAAGTAATAACCTATAGAGTGCAGTTTATTTATCCGTTGGGAAGGTAAAATATGGCGCCATTTACAACTTGCCCAAGGATCCAAACCAATTCTTACATTAGCTCCATTCCCAATCTTCCAAACCAAAAAATCATCAATAAGATGAAAAAACCAGAGCACAGATTTCCAACATATGGATATACCTGATTTCTTCTTATCACTTACTCTAATCCAATCCAGCAAAGAGAGAGGCCTGATATATTTCTGTAAAACAATCTGTACCCACAAACCTGATCTATGGATGATGTTCCAAACACTTTTGGCTGCAAGTGCTTTGGCAAATAAAGCAGGTACTTTCAGACCCCATCCTCCCATAGATTTTGGACTTGCCAAAACCTTCCATGAAGTCCATGGCATCCCAGATGAGGATCCATCACCACCAGACCATAAAAATTTAAAACAAAGTTTTCTTATCTTCTCAATAATCCCAGTGGGAATCCAAAAGTGCATCCAGAAAATAGGCAAAGCTTCAAAAACAGACTTAATCAAAACAAGCTTGCCTCCCCTAGAGAGCCATCTATGGCTCCAAAGCTTTATGCGTCCATAAAACTTAAAATTAAAGAATGACAAATAACTGACATATTTTATTATTATGAGTTTTGTATAAGCTTAAACCAACCATCTTAGAAACCCACATCTTGGCATAAATTCTTTACGGGTCTTTTTTAAATGTTTTATTGTGAATTTTGAAATATGAATAAGTCCCAACATCGATCGTCCTGCTTTATCATATAGAAAATTTTAAGTCCATCACCTTTCATTTAAGCACAGGGTCTTCACTTGTTGACCAATATCCTATCACGTTAGTTTATATTGTGGGTTTTAAAATTATAAAAAATTGAACCAATATATTGCAAGTATTGGGGGGATGAGGGGTTTAAGGTGGGGGTGGGTAGGGTGGTTTATAAGGATTAAGGTATAAAAAGGGGTGGGGAGGAGGTTTTAAGTATTGGGAGGGGGTTTCAACAAAAAGAGT
The DNA here is from genome assembly GCA_001517045.1 of Pseudotsuga menziesii. Taxonomy (NCBI): domain Eukaryota; kingdom Viridiplantae; phylum Streptophyta; class Pinopsida; order Pinales; family Pinaceae; genus Pseudotsuga; species Pseudotsuga menziesii. The sequence continues at coordinate 221,343 of LPNX011088583.1, forward strand.
TTGGGTCAATATCTATGGAAATTAAGGGTATTATTTAATATCCCACGATCGTACGTGCTATGTGAGAGGTTCACTAAGTGAAGTCCCCGTGCATTTAAGAGTAATAAAATGATTTTATTTAAAAATAATTTGGTGATAAATTTTTACATATAATGATAAAGTTGTAAGAATAACAAATGTTTAGAGTATACTTTTTTGGGAGAGGCCTATGTATTCTTTTTTTTAATGTTGAAATATAAAGTATTCTCTAAATCGAAATTAAAGACAAACAATAATTCAATTATTTTAATGAAAAATAGTGTTTGTATTTATTAAGCCAAAGTTCAACATATATGTAAATTATCAATATTGTCTAAAAAATATATCGAATATAATTAGACAATAATAATAATTAAGAAATAGGGATTTTTGGTATTATATGAACACAATATCATTTTGAAAATAAGATCATGTGGTTTAGAAAGAAAATAATTATATAGGAGTAATAATATCACAAAAGCTTGATACTTCTAAAACAAAAATAAAAATTAATAAGCCACAAATACCTTATCTCAAAAAAGTAAAGCCAAAGAAGTAAAAGCAGGGAAAATCGAAGATCCAAAGGAAAACAAGTCACTGAATCAAGCAAAATCAAAGAAAGGAAAATCACAAGCCAAATATTTACAAAAAACACTAAATGTATACGAAATTTGCAGTATGATTCTAGGCATGCAAAAGTGAAAATAAAAATCCATCAAGGTCAAATATAAATGCAATAAATCCGCAAAGCAGGTTGCGGGTTGCGAAAATGCAACTTCAAACGAAAAGAAACAAACAATATCCGCAATCCGCAATTGCGGCCTGTGGATTGCGGAAATGCAAACAACACGAAAAAGGAATGACTTCTCTGCAATCCGCAATTGCGGGTTACGGACATGACAAACTGCGATTATTGAAAAGTATTTCCGAACCCGGAATTGTGTATTGCGGGTTGCGGGATGGAAAATTTTCAAACGCAAAACCAAGCTCCCGCAATCCGCATTGCGGTAAAGACACACTTTTGGGAAAAATTAGTTCTTTCCGCAACTCACAAAAATGCATAAATTTTGAAAATGTTAACTAAATCAAATCATGACAAAGACATAGAAACCATGATAAATAACATGGCAACCCCAAAATGACTAAGGAATTCAAACATTACCCTTGCATATAAAAATTGGGGCTCCCATGTTTTGGATAAAACATGGGATCTGTTGCAGCTACAACACTCTCCCCCACCCCAAAATTATGTTTTGATTTGTGTATTTATGAATTGTATGTTTCGGAGGTGGAATTAATTTCCTTGACAACAATTAATTTCAATTAGTTAAAATTTCAAATTGCATTAATTATCATTTATTAATGGTATGAAAGTTTTGAGGAAATTTATTTGTTGCTTGTGTACAGATTTGTAATAGATGGGACATATGAAGGACATCTTTACATTGGATCACATGTTACAATAAATAGGTTAGCCAATTGTCCTAAGGTATTCGTCTCTTCTCTATATATGCTATGTTTAAGTACTTAATTGGAATTAGAACTTAGAGTTGTTGTTATGTCACTTGCTCTGCCAATAACCCGACCCTAGTTATTGGGAAGTATTTCCATAAACAAAGATAGTGATTCCATTAGGCATCAGACTTAGAATACATTGTTTCACAAAATGGTTAAATTCATAAACAAAATCGGGATCCTGATCCCTTAATGGTGTTATATAAGTCCATTGTTACTAAAACGGATATACATATAAGTTATGCCTTAGGCACAAGCAAGGAATGAAACTCTTGATAATAAAAAAAAAATTGCCTCGATATTTGTCGCTATAGCAACGAATGTAATATACGTCGCTATAGCTACAAACGTCCATTGCTATAGCAACGATATGGACTATGTATCGCTATAGCGATGATTGTCGTGGACATTTTCATTTTTTCCAAAATTTTAAACTATTTTTCTACAAAATTTTTTATTTTAATTTATTCGTGGAAAAAATTTGTGGGACTTTTGAGCCATATGTACTAGTGAATTCCATTGCATTCCTCCATTTCTTAGTAGAAATTATCCATTGATGAGCATCATTCAGAGAATTGTTTTTCATGACCAGCTACTGGCACTAGTTTAGTCAAGAGTCCCTAGTGATTTTAACATTAAAATAAGCACAAAACCATGGGCTTCTGCATTCCCAAAG
>LPNX011088592.1:0-59340 GCA_001517045.1 Pseudotsuga menziesii
TTTGCAGACTCATAGTGTAGATTAAAAATGTTGGTTTTTAAGCTCAATCCATGAGATCATACAATGAGAATGATATACGATATCCCCATGGGTATGAGGAAGATGTTATGGGTGAGAATGTTAGATTCAGTAATGATGAAACCGAGTCTAATGGAAGGATATATCGGGATACCCTGCTAGATTTTGTAGCCACCATGAGAAGCCTAAGGGTGGAAATGTAGAGCTATAGAGAAGACAATGAAAAATTGGTCAAGGCTCAAGAAGATCAGAATTAGCTAAACGCAACCATGGTGTAGAGTTTGATAGAATTCCAAAGAAATATGGACTCTGGGCATGGGACAGTAAATCTAGAAGGAAGTAAGAGCAGCACTAGAAGAAGGAAAATGACTCCTAGTGAGTCATTTGACTCAGAAGAATCTAGTGGGGGGTCAAGCTCTTATTCTCACCAGAGAAAGAGAAAGAGGTGCCATAATAATAGCTATCGAGATGAATTTAAGAAGGTTGAACCTCCTACCTTTAATGGTGAAATAAAGGCTGGTCAAGAAGTTGAATTTTGGCTTCTTGAGATGAGGAAGTATTTTCGAGTCCATGATTATTCAGGAAACATAAATGAAAGGGTTTCCATCTTCAATCTAAATCGAAGAGCATCCATTTGGTGGGAGCACCTTAGACAAGTAAACAGGATCATTGAAAGAAGACTAAAGTGTAAATAATTCAGGAAGTATTTCAAGCAGAAATACCTCTCTAACAAGTATTATGATGAAAAAATTAAGGAATTCCATGAGCTGATATTGGGACAGTTGACAATGGAAGAATATGCTAGTAAGTTCTTGGAGCTCTTTAATATATGTTAGGTACATAAAATATGAGAAGGTGAAGATACAATGTTTTCTGAGTGGACTACCTCAGTCTTATAAAGACCGAATTGAGTTTGATGAAACTTCAATGTTGGAAGAGGCTATCAGAAAGGCCAAGTATTGTTATGACTAGAACAAAGGCAAGCTTGGTCATCATAAGGCTTGGAAGGAAAAGAAGAATGAGAAGTTTGAACAAAGAAAGAAAGGATTCAAACCTTCCAACTTTAGTAACCAACAACAAAGAAAACCATCACAGACTGTAGATCATCCAGTCAGAGTGATCGGGGAATAGCCAAGGGATCCTAAACAAATCAGGGAGCCCCTCTAATGTTGGAGGTGTGGAGGACCCCACACGCACAGGAACTTTCCTCATGAGGAAGGGTATGTAAGGCCATCTTACCACGTCCAGGAAGTTAAAACTATTAGTCAGGAATAAAGGACAGTCCCTAAGGTTTATGAAACATTATAGGATTGATAGGAAGATCATCGGTCCATAGTGGTTAAGGTTGCAGGTAATATTGCCAAGCAATATGTTTCTATTTTGATTGACCCTGGTTCTACTTACAATTATGTTACTCCTAGGATTGTTGAGGTTTGTTCTTTTAATAAGTTAAATCATAGTAGGTCATGGTTAGTTTAACTAGCCACTGGAACCAAGAGGAAGGTCAGTGAGATTGTAGAAAAATGTCCAATAGAGATGAATGGGTTAGTGACTTATGCAGATCTAAATATTCTTCCACATGGTTCCTATGAAATTCTCATTGGAATGGATTGGTTGAAAGCTCACATGGTAAAGCTTGAATGTTACAATAAGAATTTTGAATGCATCGATGAAGAAGGACACCCAAGAGTGGTAAGAGGCATTTCAAAAGTGGTTTTTGTTAGGAACACTACAGCCATGCAGCTGAAGAAGTTTTGTAGGAAAGGTTGCCAGTTGTACACAACCCATGTTTTGGAGGAAACAGAGAATGAAACTCTTAGGTTTTAATATTTTCATGTGTTATGGGAGTTTGGGGATTTTTTCCTCGATGATGTTCTAGGGATTCCTCTAGAGAGGGATATTGATTTTATGATTGACCTTGTGCTAGGAGTAGCACCAGTGTCTAAGGAACCCTACAGGATGAGCACACAAGAGTTGTTAGAGCTGAAGATGTAGCTTCAGGAATTGTTGGTGAAAAAGTATATCAGGCCGATTGTGTCTCCTTGGGGAGCACCAGTTATGTTTGTAAAGAAGAAAGATGGTACACTTAGTTTGTGTAATGATTACATATAGCTGAATAAAGTCATAGTGAAGAACAAGTATCCTTTACCTCAAATTGATGATGTTTTCGATCAAATGAGAGGGGAAAAGGTATTATCCAAGATTGACTTGAGTTCTGGCTATCATTAGGTAAGAATCAAAGATGAATACATTCATAAGACAACATTTAGAACAAGGTATGGACACTATTAGTTTGTAGTGGTGCCATTTGGTCTCACAAATGCACCAACTACATTTATATGCCTTATGAATAGTGTTTTCAGCAGGTATTTGGACAAGTTAGTTCTTGTATTCCTTGATGACATTCTTATCTATTCTAAGAATGAGGAAGAGAATGAAGAACAACTAAGGATTGTTTTGAAATTGTTGAGGGAGCATAAGTTGTATGCCAAGTTTAGTAAGTGTGACTTCTATAAATATAGAATTCATTACTTGGGCCACGTCATATCAAATGAAGGCATATCTATGGAGCCTGAAAAGATTGAGGCCATCATGAATTGGCCAATTCCAAGGAATGTGACAGATGTAAGGTCTTTTATGGGACTTGCAAGATATTATAGGAGATTCATTGAATGATTCTCCAAGGTTGCACATCCTATCAGTTCTTTGCAAAGGAAAGGAATGAGATTTGAATGGACATCTAAATGTGAGGGAAGCTTCTAGCAATTGAAGAATCTTCTCACAAGTGCATCCATTCTAAAAATTGTAGACCTAGAAAAGGAATTTGTGGCGTGCACTAATGCATGCGGTCAAGGACTTGGAGGAGTCCTTATGCAAGACAACCATGTGGTATGTTATGAGTCTAGGAAGTTAAAAGATCATGAGAAGAATTATGCCACTCATGACTTGGAACTTGCAGCCATAGTACATGCTCTCAAGATGTGGAGACATTACTTAATGGGTATTAAATTTAAGTTAAGGACAGTCCATTTTGGTCTAAAATATTTGTTTGATCAACCAACACTAAATGCTTGAAAATCTAGATGGCTGGAGTTTTTATGTGAGTTTGATTTTAAAATAAAGCACATAAGAGGGAAGGAGAATAAAGTGGTTGATGCGCTCAGCAGGTAATTGCATGAAATGCATGTGGAAACTCTTAGTATTCACCAATTGGATCTAAGAAAGATGATTGTGAATCATACTATTGAAGATTATTTGTATGTGTAGGTCAAGGATAAATTGCAACAAAAGAATCTTGAGAAGATATATGAGGGATATAAATTGGAAGAAGATCGGCTTCTTTACTACAAGAACACAATTTATATTCCACATGTAGTAAATGTGAGGAGAGATGTTATGGATGAGATCCATCAAGCTCCATATTCTGGTCATCCAAGATATTAGAAGACAATAGCTACAGCCATAAAACAATATTTCTGGACAGGAATGAAAAGGGATAGTGTTGAATACATTTCAAGGTGCATGAAATTTCAGCAGGTGAAGGTTGAGCATCAACACCGAGCATGTGTGCTACAACCTTTTCTATTTTTGGAATGGAAATGGGAAGTTATTTCCATGGACTTCATTACAGGTTTTCCAATGACTTGGAGACAACATGATTCTATCATGGTTACGGTGGACAAGTTGACAAAGATAGCACATAAGACTAATGACATTGCAAAAATATTCATGAAGGAGATTTTCAGGTTGCATGGATTGCCTAAGGAAATAGTTTCTGAAAAGGATGCCAAGTTCACTTCCAATTTTTGGAAGGGGTTGTTTGCAAATTTGGTTACAAAGCTCAATTTCAGCACTACTTACCATCGTCAAACTGATGGTCAGATAGAGAGGGTGAATCGATTACTGGAAGACATGATTCACATGTATGTGATGGACAATCCAACCAAGTGGGAAGACTACTTACACTTGGTAGAATTTGCATACAAAAAAAAACAACAAGCATCATTGGTGATGAGCCCATATGAAGATTTGTATGGAAGAAGGTGTAGGACACCTGTGAATAGGAATAATCCTATAAACAAGATTGTGCTTGGGCCATAATTGCTCAAGGAGATGGAGCAAGAGGTTGCAAAGATCAGGAAGAATCTGAAGGAAGCCCAGGACAGATAGAAGAGATATGTTGACAAGCATAGAGTGCATAGATAATTATGTGTTGGGGATCATGTTTATCTGAGAGTAAGGGAAAAGAAGAGTTATTTGAAGTTTGGAAGTTGTTCCAAGTTGTCCCCTATATATTGTGGTAATTTTGAAGTGCTTGAAAGAATAGGGGCGGTTACATATAGACTTGCATTCCCTGCTAAAACTAGAGCTCATGATGTTTTTCATGTTTATTTGCTTAAGAACTATGACATACATGAACCTAACCATGTGATTAATTGGGATGTGATTCAGGTGGAACCCGAGAGAGAGTTCCAAATCGATCCAATGCGCATCCTCGATAAGAAGGTCACCATGCTCTAGAATTGAGCCATAGGGAAAGTAAAGGTGCAATGGGAGCACTACGGTCCTGAACAGGCTACCTTGGAGTTGGAGGTTTCCATACGATTGGCACCTCCATTTTTCTTCAATTCTGTAGAAACCTGAGGATAATTCCATCGTATTATTTTTTGTTCAATTTTGTAAGCATTGAGGATAATGTTAATTGAAGGGGGGGGGGGATGTAACACCCCTTTTTTGTCCCTATGATATTTTGATTTTACATGATGTATATATTGAATGAATCATGGAAAGGAGCTCAAGGCCAAGGCCCTCCCATTGATGGATGTTTTGTAAATAGGTGATCAAGCTGATGCCTATGGTTGTGGTGTTGGTTGGGAACTGCATGTTTTGATATATCATGTAAATGCACAATTTAATAAAATGCCATAGCTAGCTATAAAATTGCAACGTGAAAGAGATGGGAGAATGATTTCACAAGGGATAGGGTGAGGAAGTCAGTTAAACCTCTGAGCTGATAGGTTATGCTAGATGTCATTGACGAAACCATTGAACCTCAACTACCTTTTTGTCCCTGCACTCAATCATTAATTTCTTCTAGAAATCAGATGAGGAAGTTAATGCCTAGGGAAGTGCAAGGCATGTCAGACTGTAGTCTATGCAGGCCTGTAGCCTTGGGAAAGACGTGCTTTTACTTTTGCAGGAATCAAGCACATGATGAATTCCCAGTTTATCAGACGAGACCATGTTTGGTTATTGCTCACTCCTCCTAATGCATGCAGGGAACCATTCCATCGTTGTTCATGGATTTTACCATTTGATCTCTATAGATTGCTCATGTGCACCGTGCATTCACCTGTGTTGTAAAACTATGATTTTTGTCTGTGATTTTCAATCCTTGATCCTGTCATTGTGTTGGTTCAATGCTTGAAACTGTTGAACCAGTTATCTGCAAGTACTTTCCTTTGTCGAGCAAGAGAGTAGGGGTTTGTGGCTAAGACAGTTAGGTTTCACTCTCCTAAGTCATGGAAGGTATTTTCGCATTGGGTTTCTCTGTTATAGAGTGAGAAATCCTATTTTGTTGGTCTACAGTGTGGTTGTGTGTTGTGCACCCCAGTTTTGGGTCTAATTGGTAGGAAAGACTAAGGAGTGGAAGAGAAGAGGAATGGACTTGTAACCTAGTGTAGGAAGGAGGAAGGAGGAAGGAGGAAATACCATTGAATGTTTCTTTAGACCTTTATTTTTTCCAATTTTTGACTTCTGAGGTGTGAAGTGGAAGTGTGGAAGTGCAAAAATAAAAGTGCGGGAGGGGCAAGGTTAGTTAGGAAATGGCCATTCTGGAAGCAGAATGGATAATTAAAGAATGAAACGATTGGTATAGTTGTTCTAAGCCTGAGATGAAGGTTGGAGTATAGGTTAATGTCCATACCCAGTGTCTATTAGAAGAACAAAGAGTTTCTTTAAGAAATTTTTTTAACCCATTCACATTATGGGGTACGGAGAAGTGAAACTTATAGGGATAGAAGTCCTCTCTATCATCCTTGTTACAAGTTTATCCTTACTATCATTATCAGTTAGCCTCCTATGGTCCAAAGGATCAGGGACTAGAGATAAAGGGGGTTACATTGAGGTGAAAATGGGTGTTCTTCCCTAAATAGTTGTTAATCATAGCTCTGAGTCCACTGGGTCCACCTATCATATTTGGGTCCCCTTAACTTCAATCATGGAAGAGTGTTAATTTTTTAGGTAACACCCATCATTCAATGTTCATCCATGCATCACCCCTCATTCATTGTTTAAACTTCATCGAACCTATGCATGCCTCTTTCACCCACCATCCTCATTTAAGGTTCACCCATGCATCACCCCTCATTCATTGTTTACCCTCCATTGACTCTATGCACCCCCCTTTCACCCACCATGGTATTCTCTCACCATGAGATAACCACTCACCCGATGTAGAAGGAAGTTTCAGACCTCACATGATATTCCATTTTTACCTCAATGAATAAAATTTTAAACTCATAAAATTCATACTTTTTTAATTAGGACTTAGAGAAGCAAGGAAATGCCAATCAAGGATACAAGGTACATGCAATGAGACAAACTCACCCGACAATGTTGTTGGTTGTGGAGCCTGATCTTCTAGATTTAGAGATGTTATTATTAAGTTGTGTTTGTACCCCAGTTTTACTATACACTCATTCCATCTAGGGGGTGCGGGGGACATCATCCCGTTGCGGGGGTCCAGGGGAGGTGGCATCCCCCCTGGCTAGGGTGTTTGAGGGATAGCACCCCCTGAAGGGGTTTCAAGGGAAGAACTCCTGAGAAAGGGGGTTTGGGGATGAAGCCCCATAAAGAAATTTTTGGGATGTTTTCTAGCCAATAGTTTGTGGATCCATGGTATTGGGTGACCTGTAGTATTTGCCTAGGCTAATTCCCCTATAAAAGGAAAGTATTGTAACATGGATGTGTATTGTATTGTAGCATTGGAAAACAATATCTATGATTGTTTTAGAGAGATTGTGAGAGAGTGAAGAGGAAGTGCAATAGGGTTGTTGTAGGTTGTACCCCTTCATTTTTTTGGATGGTATAAAAATAAAGGACTTTCAATTTCTATATGGATGTAGCCCATCTTGGGTGAGCCACGTTATATTTGTGTCTCTCTTGTAATGTGTTTAATTGTTTAATTGTTATTTCTTTGTGATCATGTTTTTATAACAATTGGTATCAGAGACAAAAGGTCTATTTGGTTGGTAAACTCGTAGGAAAGAAGAGTTCTCGGTTTGAGTGGGAGCAATGGTAGAAGAAGGAAAGTTTAGGGTGGAAAATGGCCAAAACTACCAGTTATTGAAGATGAAAATGGAGGACTATATATAATAGAAGGATCTATACCTATCGTTGGGTGGAAAAAAAAAATAGTCGGCAACTATGAAGGATGAAGAATGGGAGGTTCTTAATAGAATGGAACTAGGAACAATACAGTTGTTCCTGGCTTCATTGGTGGCTTTCAATATCTCAAAAGAAAAGACAACAAAGGGTGTGATGAACGCATTGGATAAACTCTATGAAAAACCCTCAAATTCCAACAAGGTATTTTTAATGAAGCATTTATTTAATATGAATATGTCAGAAGGTGGATTTTTTGTTGAACATTTAAATGAATTTAATACGCTTACTAGTTAGCTAAGTTATGTAAAAGTGAACTTTGATGATGATGTTAGGGCTCTTCTAATATTATGCTCATTGCCATAAAGATGGATAAACTTGGTCATGGTTGTAAGTAAATTTGTCGCTGGTTCAAACAATCTTAAATTTGATGATGGTTTTGGTGTTATTCTTAGCGATAAAATGCAAAGAAAAAGCATAAGGGAGTCATTAGGTATTGCGTTGACCATGGATAGTAGGGGAAGACAATGGGAGAGGGGAAGGAGACCAGGTAATCACAACAAGTCTAGAAAGCGCATATCCAAGTCCATATTTGGAAATAGAGTGTTGGAACTATGGTAAGAAAGGGCATTTGAAGAAAGACTGCAGAGCTCCAAAGAAGAAAGGAGACGAGAAGTAGGAGACTACTCAGGAAGAAAATGTAGTAGGTGATGCATTACAATATGATTTGATTCTTGCATTAGATAATACTAGTGATTACTAGGTAGTAGATTCAAGGGATTCATGTCATGCTACACCCCATATGAAATTCTTTCATGATTATGTTCTAGGTGATTTTGGACATGTTTTATTGGGGGATGATGAACCATGTAAAATTGTTGGAATGGGTAAGGTACATATTAAGTTAAATAATGGAAATGAATGGCTACTAAAATATGTAAGGCATATTGTTGCTATGAAAATAAATCTGATCTCAACAAGGAAGTTGGGAGATAGCGGATGTTCATCTATGTTTGGAAAAATGAGGTGGAAGATCACTAAAGGAGCACTGGTAATAGAAAAAGGATATAGGATATGTACGTTGTATTTATGTCTTCATGATATTGATTATTCTATCTTTGTAGATTCCACAAAAATAGGAAAAACGTGGTGGAAGATCACTAAATGAGCATTTGTAATAGCCTAAATGGAGATAGGTGTTAGGATTATTAATCCTCCCTTGACCAAAATGTCTATTAGATTATTTTATCCTAACTTAGGAGTTTTATTTATTTAAATGAGTACATTAGTACCATTGGGTCCACATGGCATAATGGGGCCACATGTACTAATTACTAGAGTGTGGGGAACACTGCTATAGGCTAACTTCCATTGATTTCACTTGCATGCATTAGTTTAGGCGCCTCCTAGACCAATCCTTACATTTTAGGAGCCACTGGGAGGCCTCACACCAACCTCCTTCAGTCAATTGGAGTTGGAAGTAGTTAAGCTTACTTAATTTCCAGTTACATTCAGTTAGATCATAATTAATTCAGTTAGAGCTAGTTATACATGGTTGCATGTGGATAACGCACCTTTTCTCACCTACCATTTCAGTTAGACCAAGTTAACTGTTTATTACTGATTGTGTGACTTGATTAGACATATGGAGTTAACCATTTGGACTCCGATATTGATCGAGACACCATTAGTTATCTAGTTAGTCAAATATAATCACATCCAGTGGGGAGATTCGAATTATTTTCCTATGTAAACTATTGTAACACCAGATTCTTTAATGGAAATGGTATTGTAATTACTTGAGCTATACTCATGTGTTTCTTGTGTGGTTTCATTTGTTCAGTGTCTATCTTCATTCTCCTTTTACTGCAATAATAATTTTGGACACATTGCTCGATGATCTAAATGGCACAACAATTTTAACATGGTATCAAATCTATTTCAAGCAGGCTTCATGTTTGTGTCTCTCCATTGGACATCAGAAGCAATTGGGTTTCCACGGAAGTTGTAACACCCCAGTTTTGACCCCATTTGCATTAAAATGTATATGATGTATATATTGTAATTAATCATGGTGTGGAGCTAAAGGAAAAAGCCCCACCATCGATTTAACGTTTTATGTTCCAGCAATTAAAAATCATTGTCGAAGGTATTTCGTGTTAGCCGGCACATTATAATTTTGGGCGTCATATAAATATGCAATTTAATTAAAAACCCCAACCAGCTATGTCAACGCAACCATAATGAAAAGGGCATGATTTTCCTAAGGAATAGGGAGGGAAATTATTTAAGCCTTTGGGCCTATGGGGAAAAGCCAAATGTCAAAGGGAGAACCCATCAAACCCTCAACCACCTATTTTGTCTTTTTCCCCAATCATTAAATTCTGCTAGAATGTGGTTGAGTTATTTATTGCATGGGGATGGGAAGAGTATGGGAAACAGTCTCGAATTTGGGGAAAACCCATTTTTGGGGATAATCAATTTTGGCTTTTGGGACAAGAAAACACCCAAAAATGCATGCCCATTTGCCCATACACCCATGTTCTTCATTTTTGGCCTCATGCAGGGAAGATGGGGAGCTGTGTGACCTCCACGATTTTGTTGGTTGAGTGTTCTCATTCATGAATTGGAGCTCCTGGCATTTTTATCTTCATCATTCACCCATGTTGGGGTTCTCTCAAGCGGTTGGGAATTCTTCTGTGTGTGAAATTCATTTTGGGTTGCTGGGTGTGTTTCTCCCTCATGTGGGCAGTCATTCTCTTCATTCTCCTGGGCTGTGGATTCATTTTTTGTAATGAGATATGGTTGGGTTTCTTCCCTAACAATTTTCTTTTGCATTTCTCCAATGTTTACCAAGATGAAAATCGTTTTTATGTTGCCCAATGATTTTGAGGAGATACCACATCTTCTTAGGCATCGTTGATGAATTCATTTGTGGCCACGTTAGGGCCAAAATGCCCCTAGGATACTTTTTTTTGTTAGTGGGTTGTCCTTACCCTCCTTGGCAATTAATTTTGTGGCTGAACTATTTTCCTCAACCAGAAATTGTGCATATTGTTGGGTATGCAATGGTTCTTTGGACTGTGTAGGAGTGGAAAGGAGTCTTCTTAACAAACAAAGTGTTTTGTAGGAGCCTCATAGACAGAGCTAGAGGGTTGGCTCTCTTCTCTACACCCCCTGAATAGCACTAGAAGGGAATTCATGTCCTAAGGGATTGTGCATCAGAGAAAGGAATTATTCCTTGTGTTGGGTGTGTGTGGATGTCTTTGTTGATCGGAATATTTCACCTCTTGTGGACAACAAGGTGTTCTGCTGGTCTGAATGGTTCAAATCCAGAATAAATAGATCACAGAGGTTGATAAATCCCCCTAGACGCTATAGATATCTGGAATACAAGGATTTGATAGTTCACCTGTGTACTTGCAAAATAGTTCAACACGAAACAGATCAAAGCAACTAGAATATGATCTACTAATCTATGCTAGTGACTAAGGAATCTAGCAATATATATCTGAAATCAAACATCAACAATATATATGGGAAAAAAAATCAAGTTGCATTAGAAAAATGAAGAAGTTTACAACCAAGCCTTAGTGTTGACATGCATCTCCATGAAACCAGCTCTTCATCCCCAAAAGCTCCGAATCTAGCTCTTTATGATCTCTCCAAATGATCTTGGGCCAAGAATCAGTCCAACAACATAACAATACCTTCAATGTTCTCTCCTTAAGCATGGATATGAGCTCATATTTATAGGGCTTTAATGGATAGAGATGGTTGAGAAATTAGTGGGTGAGGTGGCCTCTAAGATCCTAGGATGAGGGATCTCAAGCTCAACCAACCCACAGTAGTAGGGATAAGGGATATCTCGAGGCTTATCATCTAGAAGCCTCGAGAAGCTTCTCTTTTTCCCCTTTTACCCAGCGTACCATGCTTCTACTTCTTTGACAGAGCGGTTCTAGTAATAATTGCCTATGGACCAAGGGTGACAGGAGGTAGCACTAATTGTGAACAACCGATGAAAGGCGGTGTGAGCAGGGGTACCGCTCCTGGATAAGGGAGGATAAGCGGTGCTGGGAATTTGTATGACAGACTGATAAGAAACCATTTAGTCTTCACTCCAGAGGCTGGGATTCAGGGCAAGTAGGTATGTCAAAGGTCTTCTCACATGATGATGACAAGATTTTGGTATAACAGGATGCCCCCCAAAGCATGAGTCTTAGAGTGATACGATAAATGAGAGCTTTGAGAACAAGTCGTTGCCAGAAGGTGAAAAATGTTGGCTCGATCAGAGTATGTAGTCAAGTAGGCATATGTAGTACATCAGTGTGTTGGATCATAGACACAACTAACCAAACTCATAGCTGCGAAACAATACAAGGTAGATCCATGAGTGGAATAAAAAAACATGGCTACTAGAATATAGTGTAGATCCATGTGATAGAGGACTCAAAATTGGACATAGCTACCAGACATACAACGTATATCTATGTCATATAGATGCAAATTTGAGCATAGACACGGCCATACAAATGTGGATCCATACAAGATATACAAAACTCCATCGCAACCTGGGGAAAAAGCAATGAGCGCTTTTAAACAAATGCCCAGGGTCTTCATCTTGTCTTCCACAAAGTACGATTCTATCCATGTGATTACAATGATCTGAAGTCGAACATGGTAGAAACCACTTGATTACCGTCCAATGATGTGAACTGTTAACAAGTGCGAGGGAGATCACCATTAATGTCAATGATTCCCAAGGTACCCTAATACAATCTACTGAGTGCGAATAGATGTCTTGATGTCGAACACCCAGTTGATTCTATCAATCAAAGGTCAATGATGTGAACCAATGTTGAGAGTGAGAGAATATGTCATTAAGGCATACAGACCTCAAGGTACTAAATATTGTTTCTAAGAATATTTCCCGGATGATGAGCTAATTTTGACGGGAATAGTCTCGTCGAAGGAGGGCCATGATGAGTCCCACATCAACGACACGAAACTTAGAACATAGTTCTGGAATGATGTGAACATAGTAAACATATGACTGACTCAAAGATACTGACACAAAGGCTGTGTACACTGCAGAGGTAAGACTTCTTCAGATTCCCTTTGAACATCGGGTGGCACGACAAAATGACTTGGCAGCATGAATGGATAGGACAGACACATAATGCGATAGTGGACAGTGCATTCTTTTGAAAGACTCAAAGGATTGGCATGAATCATGAAAGTGGATTGTCACAGAGATTAGCTGAATACCCAATTGACTGACATGATTGTGAAAACAAGTTCCATGTTCAAAGGTAATGACAAACAACTGCCATTATTTGCAAAATGATTCCCTTTCCCATTTTCCCCATCATGATCGATGAGTGCCTCTTTTCAGTTTTACAAGTTCAAAGAGGGTAACAAACACTCGATATAGCTTGTCAAAAGACAAGTCCAATCTCATATGTTTTATGAACCTAAGAGAGGATGGGCTCGTTCCCAAAACGGGTTTCTCAATGTTTAATTTAACGAGTCCACTGAAAGAAAAATTGGTATCATTCACGTTTAGAGAGTCTGAATGAATATGGAAGAAGACTCCATGGGGGTTCTTTTTCATCTGATTTAGTCTCTAAGGCCCGAAAAAGTATAAAATAATACCTTAGAGAACTCTTCTAGTCATGATTGGCTGGAGCATTCCTTTCTCGTAAATAGTACTATCCGAATCGAGAAAGAGATAACCTATCATCAGATAGACGACTCTTCAAATACTTTAATGAGCGTGAAGAAGACAAGATCACTTGACAATCTTTTCATATTTAGGGAGTCTGAAAAGGGTTTAAAGAGAACTCCATGAAGTTTCATTACACAATGTCAATTTTTACGAGCTTGGAAAGATTTGGAAATAGACTCGACTATCTTTTCATGTTTAAGGAGTCTGAAAGAAGATGTGAAAAGAAGACTCCATAACGTTTCTTTACACAATGTTGTATTTTACGAGCCTGGAAAGAAACTTGAACTAGACTCGGAGCTTTGATACTAGATTTTAACGAGCGTGACAAAGTATCGTAATAAAATCTCAATGACCTTTTCCATTTTGTGAAAGTATGAAAAAGCCATAAACAAAGTTTCCAAATCTTTTACTAAAGTCAACCTACAGATGACTCATAAACAAGTGTTAAATGCATCCAAAATCAACATTACGGGATTACGACAAATAGATTTTGACCAGAACATGATGTAATATCAAAAATATACTAAGTTAGACCCAAAAAATGTCTATATAAGGCAAGTAAATAGTAAAAAACCAAACATTTCACTATTTACCTCTTTACAGAGAGCACTTGGAGCTTTTTTTAGCTAGATATTCCACAGCTGATACCGGGAGTTTCCACCGTCTGTTTTCAGTCTCGTCAGTTGCAGGTAATAGCTAAGACCTTCTTATTTCATTTCATAGCTTTTATTTTTGGATTTGATGGGGTTTTAGGCCTATTTAGCAAGCCCTAAAATCCTATTTGTGGGCACCGCGGCTACCCCTTGCGGGATAGGCAGTACCACCCAAGAACCACGCCAAGAACAAGGTGGATAGGCGGTGCCACCACTTGTCTCCAACGGGGCACAGGCAGTGCCAGCCATGGAGAAATTAAACCAATGATATATACAAAACTAGCTCATTATTTTGATTTATAATGATTCAAGGATGATATTGATCTATACCATTGTTGTTTTGGCAGGTCTAGGCTTCCAAAATATGGTGATATGGAAGGAAAAAACCCATGATTATGAGGATGTTGGTGCTGAAAGGAATCCAATTTGTATTGCTACACTTCGGAACTGTGGACTTCTAAATTTATTCCGGACACCAAGCATGATGTCCCACGAGAGACTACTGGAACACATACTGAGAATGTGGAATCCAGAACAACAGTATTTCGAGGTGGGGGCACATATACTTATAGTGGAGGTAGAGGACATCTACTTCCTGACTAGCCTATTGAGACGGGGCACCCCTATCTCACTGACAGGTTCCCATGGCGGGGACATTACCACCAGAGAGCTCATAGATCGACACTGTGTACTAGGTACAGGCACATCGAGGAAGAAAATCCCCATCAAGGCAGTGACAGGAAGGGATTTGTGGATTGTTCTGTTCACCATGCAAAGGGTGGCAGGGAGCCAGGGTGTACATCAGGCTTCCAGGGCACATATGCTATATTCCCTAGAGGCAATGGCACCTACGGTGTTCAACTGGGTGGAAGCATTGCTTCCAATCTTCAAGGATTAGCTAACTAAATGTTGGTAGGGAGAGCTAAAGCAATTCGACTTTGGTTCCATCTTAGCTTGTTTCTTCTTTGAGCGGGTCCCCTAGATGAGGCCCCAGGTGACTTTTCGGAGTCTAAGAGCATGGGATCCCCGCATGCTGAGGTGGTCCAAATAATGGCTCACACAGGAGTGGGTAGGGGCAGAGTGAAGTTTGATGACGCGTTCTTCAGATGACTGCGGGATAAGATGCTCATGGTCGAGGACTATGCCTATGCGGGCACAGATTTTACAGGTGATCTTGACCTACCACTCCTGCCTAGAGGGAAGTGAGGAGACATTGGTAAGAAACAAGAAACCATAAAAATGAAATTTTTTTTTATGTTTTTTTATGTTTTATATTTTTTATGCTAAGTGACGAGACCCATTTGTCTTCATGCAGATGTTGGAGCAGCAAGGCCTGGAGGAGCATCTCCATTAGATAGGCGAGCCAAATCTCGCTTCGTGCCATAGGGTGATGATATCACCGGGGAGCTAGAGGATAACCTCAAGAGGTTGACTCTGGACATCCTAGATGCTAACATAGATGATCTACTAACTAGATATCAAAGATCTACGATGGGAGTACCAGGCTGATTCAGCAGGATACTTCGCAGGGTGGCTCGAGCAGTGATGTGCTATCACGAGCACCACTAGTGGATGAGACATGTATACTGAAAGATGATAGCTTCAGGATTTTTGTATGATGATTTTTCCTGAAAGCCTACATGCTTCAGAAGAGGTCTCAGGACCTATTCTTTGTAACATTTTTCATATATATATATATATATATATATATACACAGAGACTTTTACATGATGTTTATATGTTTCAAATGGATGAATGCATTTTCTATGAGTTCTATGTGTCTTTAAATGTTTATTTACAACATACCATGTTTGATTAACGTCATGAATGGGCAATATTCCAATCTAGGATGTAATTAGCCAATGAATCAGCAACTACATTATGTTCCCTAGGGATATTCCTATATGTAATGGTTCCAAATGATCTTTCTAACAAACGTACCATCAGGAAGAGGCAGAGGAGCACCAGGTTCCTAATGGTGTAGACATGGTTTAAATGACAAACCACGAGCTGAGAGTCCATAAAAAATACTAGATCATGGACATACTGGGAGGCAGGTTCAGTCAGAAGACCGATGACTGCTTCATAATCAGTGATGTTATTAGTAGTGGGACCTAAGCAAACCAGTCCTGAATTGACCAAATCTTCAGCTAGGGAATAGAGAACCCAAGCAACTGAGGCTAGATTCAAGGTGTGGTGGAAAGAACCATCAGTGAAGCCATAGAAAGCCATCTACATGACCAAAACATGGTATAAATAGATGCGGGCACCAAAACTCAAAACCATCTTGAAAATACTGAAAACACACTAAAAGTCAATCAATATACATATATATAAGATACCATCCAAGAAGACATAGGCATAGTACCTTTTCAAGTACAACCCATTGCGAGGTTTCCCTAAAGGGATTCCATCATAATCTACCAACTCATAGGCTCCTTTCTCTAACACCTTGGAAATAACGAAAGGTCCATACCACATAAACTCAAACTTACCCTTTCCTAGCTTGTCATATCTCTGGTCATAAGTCAAAACTAGGTCACCCTCATTGAAAACATGAGGCTAGACAGATTTATCGTACTGTGCCTTGATGCATTTCTTATGTGCCTCATTAGCCAAGGTAGCATCTCTATGAGTCTCATCAAGGTTATTTAAGTACAAAAATTTCACTTCCTCTGTGGAAGTGTCTGGGAGAATTTCGACGGCGAGTTGTAAAGATGGAATCTGACATTGGATAGGAAAGACAACTTCGAGTCCATAGACAAGCTGGAATGGCATGAAACCAGTAGCTGTTTTCACGGAAGTCTGATAAGCCCAAAGAGTAGAAAAAATAACGAGATGCCAATTGGATTTATGATCTCCAACCATCCGACGAAGCATAGTTTTCAAAACCTTGTTAATGGCCTCTATCTGACCATTAGCTTGTGGATAATATGGCGTAGAGTTTTCATGGTGAAAACCTAGCTTGGCACTCAATTCCTCCATCATTTGATTATAGAAATGGGATTTGTGATTAGTGACGATGGACTACAGAACTCCAAATCTAGCTATGATATGATTGAACAAGAAGAGAGCTGTAGTATTACCATCTTCTACATATGTAGGCATGGCCTCAGCCCATTTTGTAAAATAATCCACGGCTACGATGATGTAACCATGCCCCCCGGCTGAGGTAGGTTTACAATGCATGAAGTCAATCCCCCATTTGGAAAAAGGGCCAATGGCAATGACAGGGTGAAGCAGAGCAGGATGGGTATGCTTTTTGGGATAAAAATGTTGGCATGGTGGGCATTTCTTAACAGCCTCATGACAGTCTTTGAAGACAAAAGGCTAGAAATAGCCAGCGCAAAGAATTTTCTAGGTTGTAGCCATCCCAGATAAATGACTACCACATGCTCCAGAGTGGCAATCATTTAACACGTGTTCAGCCTCCTCATGAGTGAGGCATCGCCGGAGAATGGAGTCAATCCCATGTTTATACAAGGTATCATGCAAGATGAGGTAGTATTTCGTGTGGTGACGAATGCGGTGATGACCATTGCGAGATAGATGCCACTGAAAATGCTGGGTCTGGAGATAAATAAACAAATATCCATACCAAGGATCAGTAGTGCTAATTAGGAACAGGAACTCATCCAGAAATGAATCACTAGGCTCAGATTCTGTGGTAGCATAGGGAAGGTCACATATAAGCTCGACAAAAACCAAGGATTTCTTTGATGTAGCCTTGGAAAACTCAAGATCGAACTCCTAAAGGATGACAATCCAATGGGAGTACTTGCCCCCGAGTACCTGACGAGTCAAAATGTAGTATATCGGGTTCTGGTTTGCCAATACGGTGGTAGTGCGAAGAAGAATGTAGTGACGAAATTTTTGCACAGCAATGACCGTGGCCAAAGCTAGCTTCTCCACATGTGAATAACAGGTTTCAAAATCAATAAGATTCTTACTAGAATAATAAATCACATTCTCCTGACTATGGATATTGTCCTGCACTAAAACCATGGCGATGGTAGTAGTGGAGGCAACAATATACAAGAGAAAATCTTTTGAATAGTCCTGGGGGTGTATCATGGGTGAATGAGTTAGAGCATGCTTAATACTATCAAAGGTGCATTGGGCCTGGTCATCCCAGAAGAATGGAGTGTTCTTCTTGAGGAGATGCATATAACCATGTGTTTTCTCAATGAAATTGAACACAAAACAGCGGAGAAAGTTTTCCTTCCCCTACAAGCTTTGGAGTTCAAGGATGGTGGTTGGGGCTAGTAGATTAATGATGGCGGCAATATTCAAAGGATCGATCTAGATGCCATCTTTGGATACCACAAAGCCAAGCAGATGTCCCGTCTCAATGCAAAAAAAACATTTATGCAGATTGAGCCGTATATTATAAGGACGACATCTTAGGAATATGTCTCTAAGATGACCAGGATGGTCCCCTCGTCACTGTGAATGAGCAAGGAGGTCGTCAAGGTACGGTTCAACAATATGTTTAATGTCATGAAACGCATAGGACATCGCACGCTGGAACGTGGTGCCAGTGTTTTTCAAGCTGAAAGGTAACTTCTTATATGCAAAGGTTCCCCATGGGCAAATGAATGTCGTCTTATGCTGATCGGCGGGCAATATCTCAATTTGATTATAGCCAAAGAATCCATGCATGAATGAAAAGATGACACTTCTAGCACAATTGTCGTTAATCTGATCGATGTGCGAGGTAGGAAAGTTGTCTTTGGGACAAGCTTTATTTAAATCCGTAAAGTCAATACAGACTCTAATGGTGCCCTACTTTTTATTGACAGGGACAATGTTCGATACCCATTCCATTAGAGGTGAAGGATAAATAAAACCAGCTTTCAAAAGTTTCTCAATCTCAGCTTTAATAGTTGTGGCCTTCCTAGGATGGACTTGCCTAAGTTTCTTCCTGACAGGTTTAGTAGTGGGATAAGTTTTAATCTCGTGGACCAAAATGGAAGGGTTAATCCCTGGCATCTCTTCATAGGACCAGGAAAAAATATCATAGAATTCCTTAAAAAGTGCCTTATATTCTTCAGATTCATCTGTGGAGCAGTTCTGCCCAACATGAACATGCTCAATAACATCAGGCTTAGTTGATATGTCAATTGGGTTCGTCTGAGTAATGTTGCAAAGGTTTCCTTCAAAATCTATATCTTGCAACAATATAGGACTTTGTGTAACATTGACAATATCAGTAGGTGTTACCACCTAATTTGTACTTAGTGGTTTTTATCAAGAGAGCTCGGTGAACCAGACAAGGTTAACTTGTTCGGACTTCAAAAAGACCTTTGGAAGTACTTCTAGGAAGTGCTTGTTGTATCATATCACATGTTCATACCCCATGGGGGAATTGTAATAAATGTTCTAGCATGATAGTGTCTGTAAAAGACTCCGTCTCTTAGACTTCATTTGTCAATCCGATCAGCCCAGGGTGTTTTTTCCCTTGGTTATTATTGGTTGTTGAACAAATGACTGATAATTTCTGAGTTTTTCACTCCATACCTCCAAAGTTAGGGTGGTCAGCTTGGCATTTAGGCCTATTGATGTTATTAGAGTCTATGTGTCAATGTATAAACATGCTAGACATCATTTTTGAGTCATATGGACATGTCTAAGTCCCCCTAGGTGTTTTTCAATTTTTCAATTTTTCAGTTTTTTTCAGTGTTTTTTATTAAAATTTAATTTTTCCAAAACTTAGGCTATTTTTTAATAGTTTAATTGGAAAAATAGATTTTGTAATAAAAGTGGGCCAAATAATCAGTTTCATTCATGTAGGTGCTCATTTTCAAGCTAAGAGCACCATGTAGACCCATGGATCCACTGTTTCCTAGTTTTGAGTGATTTTCCATCACTCAGGTCAGAAATCCCCAAAAATCAATTATTGATTATTTTAATTAATAAATTGATGAATAATGGAGAAAATCCAAAATCAATAAATCAATGGATTCTCAGCCGATTTGATTGAAATCAGTTAGATCTGAAGCAGATTGACTGGATCTGACAAATCCTTGACTAAAGGAGGTGATCAAATCAGATCTAGAGTTGATCTTGAGCATCCTTTATGGGGAATTTTGCTCTCCCTCTCTCCTCAACATGTTTTGGCTCATCTGGATGAGTTTTGGGCCGATGTGTCAGTGTATGGGTTGATGTGTCAGCCAGATTAGGACCCCGATTGACAAGTACGCTCAGTTCAGCCTCAGTTCTGCATTGATGAACTCTCCATCAGTTGATTTCACTTGATTCCATGAGGAATTGTGCCCCCCTAGGCTGGATGGCCTGTAAATTGTATATATCCTGCTTGAGGCCCCCTCTTCCAAGCTAGTTAGAACTGGGATTGAGGTGCTGTTGCTATTGTAACTCTGTAATTCTTCATTTGAAATAAAGAAAATATTTGGAGGCAATATAATGTGGTGCCATTGCATGTGTGGATGATTATTTCCATTGTTTTACTTAGGTAACCTGTATCTGTGATCATTTTTTGCTAATTTCTTGTAGATCTGTGGTTAAGATTGGTAATTAGCTTATTACAATCTTGATAGGAAAGGTGTTGTTCAATAAGTTTATTGACTGTCATTCTCCTTTGATGCATTTTTAGAGATCTATATCCAGCATGTCCTATAAGCTTATATGCATGTTATCTTGAATCTCTTTGTATGTACTAATCGGATCTCACAAGTTTCTTGGCAAGTTCTTTGATTTCAGCTGAGTTGCAGGTTCATACTTTGGAGAGGATGCTGATCTAGTTTTCTTATTCATGCTATTCAAAACATTTCAAAGGCATAGTCCCTCAGCATTCCACTTGAAAGCTCTACTACGAATCTTCAAGGAAACCAGCACTTTTCTCCTCTTCTTCCTCCCTCAAAATCAACACTTTACCCGGTTACTTGGTTCAGTTCATAGCTGTGATTTCATTTGGATATGTTTCATCAAAGTAAAATATACCTATATCTAATATTTCATAGCTCATATCCTAGATATTGCACTTAAAAAAGTTTCATAAGCATCCTAGATCTAGCTGTAGGGAAATCGTCTTTTTTTTGCATGAATTTTAAAGAAAACTTGTAGATCACATGCATTAGATTTCCTTTCAATGTTATAAAATTTAATATTCTGAAATATCAGTGCACTTTCATTGGCTGCACAAACAACAAGCCAATATCCCAAGGAAAGCTTGCTTTCCTTGGTTCCTTTTCGTTTGTTTTAGCTAGTCTTAACTTCATTTTTTCTGAGATAAGGTAGGCTGATCCAAAGGTACTCTTAAAGTGATTTTGGGAATTTGTTATTATAACATTCTCACTGTATTTTAGTATGTATTACATAAAATAAAGGAATCTTCTGTCCAAAGTGGCTTTTGGAGCGTTCAAATCCCCCTAGGGGTCTCCCTTTTCACCAAAAAACTCAAAATTTTTCCGAAGTTGTAAAATCTTGGTTTCAGCCTATATAAGGACCAATAATTCTCTGATATATCAGTCCTATGATATTTTAACAATTAATAAATAAAATCATTTTTGGAATAGGCTCTTTCGAGCCCATTCCCCATCCCCCCTAGGGGGATTTGCGTCGGTGCCCTTTTCGTCGCTTTTTGCTTATTTATTTTTTTACTAGAATTGATCTAATTTGTAGGGTAGTATACTTGATTTTTCTATTAATTCCATATTCCATATTGTACATTTCAAAGTAATCATAATACTTACCCCACGATTTCCCGATTGACCCGAAAGGGGAAAGAGATTCGTGGTAGGATTAATTAAGAAACTAGAATTGTGTATCTGTTTGCTTTTTTCTATTATTTGTTTATCAGCAACTATAAAATTAACCCCTCCTCGATTCCCCGATTGAGATCCACTTGGATCGAAAGAGGTTCTTGGAGGGTTTTCTTTTAAACAATAACACCCAGTTTAAAACTTATTAAAATTTACAAGACTCCAGTGTGTATGCTCTACCCTTGGCTGTGGTTCATCTGATCAGTCAAGCTGTATCAAAAGCACTTGGGTGACTAGTATAATTAGGACTCACACTCCCCAACTGACAAACCATCAGGTGAAAATACAACACCTAGATCAAACCTTTATGGTGGCAAAATACCCAAAGGAAGCAGGAACTTACTGAAAAGTGACCTCGGGGCACCAATATCTGTCACACCCTAATGGGTGCATTATGAACAATAGCCCTAGAGACTCCATTTCATCCCACATATTCCTTGCGGGTAGCCATAAAGGTTTAGTTTTGGACATACTCCAAGTACTCTCGGGTATATCTGGAGTCCCCCTTTGCCTAATTTAATCAACTCATACTTCACATTTAACTTAGAACATACCAAGATGCAATCGCAAAACATTCACTCCAAGCACATGCAAGCACATCAATCTTATTGATTTGACTCCATTTTAAGGCATTGGTCATTTTTTCTTCATATATACATTGTGTATCATCTTTCTGATTTTGTGTGTTTATTTTCGTATCTCGTCATCTTTAATTGTCTATAGTTAAAATTTTCAAAATCCTAAGTAACTGATTCAGTTTAACATCATCACACTAAGAAATCATCCGTAGTAACTTAATAGGGTCTACCCCCCTTGGCTCCGTTAGGATTTGAGCCTAAACGAAGGAGTCAAGAACAAGGTGATAGCCTTGACTCGAGACTTGCCCCCAAGGACACACCGAGTGGCTTGAAGATTTCTGCCACGTGATCCAGGTGTGTGAAAGGCAGCAACAGTAGGAAACAAGGATGCAAAATCATAGCTACCTGAACTGGTATTGGGGAGGAACATGGATCTATGATGGTGATCCTCCCAAATGGGCTCACCCGTGTTCATGATCTCTATAATGGACTCATTGGAAGGAAAAGTCATGGAGAGATAGTCTAGAACCAGAAGAGAAGGTTCTAACCAGTACGATAAATGGTAAGGATCTGAAGCCACTAAATGAATGTCATTAGTGTGATCATTAGAACAAGTTTGAATGGTGTCATACATAGCTTTGTATGGACTCAACGAGGTGGACTTAACAACATTTGTGCCCTGGGGTTCAATATCAAATGAGGCAATCATATGTACTATCATGGTATCCGTTCTAGGAGAAGTAGAGGGAAAAATCCCCATAAGGGATGAATCCTTCAGCATACCTACCCCAATCATCTGGTAAGGAGGAGGGGACTGACCTAACATGGGGATGTTATTAGCCGTGGAGGTAGTAACATTCGGTGTATAGAAATCAAGCTGGTCAATAGTAACAATTCTCCCAAGATGCGAGAATTGGACCGTTAGAAATGTTGTTGAAGCAACAACATTCATGGCATAGAACCAATTCCTTCCTAAAAGGAGGTTATAATCTAAAGGGGCATCTACCACTTCTACTTGGATGGAAACAGTTTTACCCCCCAGCTCGATCGCAAGGGTTGATATGAGGCCATGGGGTTGGAATCCCCATCCATCAAAGGCTTTAAGGGTTGTAGGTGATGTAACAAGCTTGAGAGAGCCAAGAGCTTTCCAACAAGTCAGAGATAACACTGAGGTCGAAGCTCCTTCATCAAGTACCATTCAAAAGACTTTCTTTCCCACTACATTCGTAATGATCTGAAAAGCAAGTTTATGCGGTAATCTAGGTTTATAGTTCTCAACATTGAAGTGAATCAAGTTAGTGTTATCCGGGTCTACAGCTCCTAATGCAGTCAACAAGTTCTTGCGCTATGTAGGGCAACTTTGGAGTACTTCTAGGGTAGACATCGCACAAGGTTCCTAAGCGAGATCTTCAACCACATTATAGAATTGAGTAGCTCGGGCATTGGGATTAAAGACAGCCTTTCGAAGAGTACTCTTTGGTGGGCGCAAAATCATGTTGAGAGTAGGCTTCTCGATAGACAAGGGAACAGTAGATGAGGATTCTAGAGAACTAGTGGAGGGAGCTTTCCTTGAAGAAGATTGATCTTCTTGCTTATCTATGGGTTTATCATAATTCTGGCTTTGATTTTGCAGATGGACGGTATCTGAGGACATCATACAAATTTCCTCTGATGAAATAGAGTTACCCTGGTTTGACATGTGGTTTACCAGCTGTTATTGAGAGGGGAAAGGATCCATAAGTACTGCAAGTGCGGGGTTAGACTTAAAAAACTGGGATATTTCGTCCTAACAGGGACACTCCTTGGAGAAGTGGTCACCACTAGATAACAGACAAGGGTATTTAGCCTTCGTTTTCCCTATGTTGTTGTCATTATGGGTTGATTGTGGGTCCTCCTGCTGGTTTCCAGATTTTTAATTTCGATTTTTACCTTTCTTTTTATTACCCGAGGTTTGAGTGCTTTGAATAGAATTAACCTCAGTAGAAACCTTGGGAGTCGAAGGAGTAGCAGGTTGGGTTTGCTTGGCAAGTTTTGCTGCGGATGGGGACTGGATTGAACCAACAATCCCGTCAATAGGTTCTTCTGTTGATGGCTTGGTAGGGTCAGTGCTGGGGCGAGGAGCTTGAGGAATCAAGTCATAAAGAGTCCCAGACTAGGAATAGACCATGTCTAGGTACTGATCCCAACTAATAGGCTTCCCTTCGGTAACGACACCACCCATGGCCACATCTCGAGAAATAGGAAGAAAAAAGGACTTAGTGAACCAATCAGCTAATAAATGATCCGGAATAGGTGCCGTAATAATCCTTCTCCACCTTCTCCACTCATGAATATGATCAGAAATGTGGGTGGAGGTGTTCTGTCACAGAGAATTTAAAAGATCAGTGCCCGTTTCATAACGAATAGGGAGCTGAAAGTGCATAAGAAATACAGTTTCCAACGAGCAAAAATCCACAAACAAGTGTTGTGGGAGTTCAATATACCACTTCGCGGCTGTACCGGTCAAAGTTCACCGAAAGAGCCGTAACCGAATGGAATCATCCATGAGGGAGTTTGAGGAACACCATAAATGAAAATTCATAACATGGTTCCACGGATCTTCACCCTGCTTCCCATCGAATTTTGGAATGCCGGATGGTAACTTTGCTGAAATGGAAGGCCATGAGGGATTGT
The DNA here is from genome assembly GCA_001517045.1 of Pseudotsuga menziesii. Lineage (NCBI taxonomy): Eukaryota > Viridiplantae > Streptophyta > Pinopsida > Pinales > Pinaceae > Pseudotsuga > Pseudotsuga menziesii. Next base: position 24,818 of record LPNX011088592.1, read on the forward strand.
GTTGAATGGGATCATCAATCAACTTGGACAAATTAGGCAAGTCCAAAGTTGCAAGGAAAGGTAATTGTCTATTGGGTTGCACATACTGGTAATATTGATATGGCATGAAATTACTAGTAGGGTCATAGGTTGACTGAAAAACAGGTTACTATGAGGAAGAACTACCAGGAAATCTACCCATGGGGGGTTGATTTCCGAAATTAGGACCACTAGGACCACCAGGGCCTCTAGGACGAGGACCGCCAAAGCCACCGAGACCACTAGGACTGTTATCACTCCAGGAAACTCCTCTAGGTTGTAGCTCGAGGATGCCTAGTAACTTAAACTATTTTTTGTGTTTTTTCTGAATTGGATCAAGCCGGATAACCTATATAACCTCTCACTCCCAAGACATGCATGAAGCTCACTCAATCACAAGGCTTTTAGTTACAACTTGTTCAGTAGTTTGACAAAAAGGTGCAGGGATGGAGAACTCACCAGGCTGGCAGAATTACACACATAATACATCCATATAAATGGCTAAATCCTACTGAGGATGGTGTTTAGAAATCAAATATCACTAAATAACCATTAGGATGACAGCTATCGGCCCTTTAATAAATCTAAAAATTACCTAAATGCACATTCAGGCAATAAACACAGTAAAGAAAGAGATGGCTGAACAAATCACAACAAAAGAGCTTATACTTAGAATAAACTAGATGAGACGCTTGATAATGGAATAGGATCATAAATTTCCAGAGTCGAACCATTATTCATAAAATAATCCTGGGCTTTATAGCCTCTTACAAAATTTACAGATCCTAAAAGTCCGATCTATTTACACAAAAATAATCGAAAGTAATAGTTTTTCCCGATTAGGTCTTCAAACCCTTGCTAACTGTTTGTTTATCTACTACAAAGATCTAGTTCACTAAGTGAATTTTAAATGACTGAAGTGGTCCCTGATAATCAGCACTAAGGGTTTACTATGAAGTTCCCACCAACAACCAGTGTTTCTGTGTTTACTGAAGTGATTTTCCTCGTTTAATCCGCTGGATTTTCTCCATCTCATCACTGTAGTTTCGACACTACAAGTCTCTATTTTCCCATGGTTTACCACCGTGGTCGCTGATCGGATGCTTTTTCCTCTGTTCCATTGGCGCTCCAAGCCTCATCCTTACCGTAGTGTCGGCTCCTTAGTGGGATAACTCACCGACAATTAGTCTTTATGATCGCCGATGATCTTTCATTGTTGAGCTTTGTGAACTTCGTTGGCCCGTATTCCTTTTATTTCCCGCCGTTGTGACTCCCCATTTAAATATCTTGTGGCCAATTAACCTTTAGCCCTTCTGACCACCGAAGAGTTTATATAGTGATTGATTGGAATCCTTAGTTAGTTTTCCTCCCACCGTTGTGGCTCATTAGTGGACTATTGTGCCGACAACTAGTGTCTTCTAACGTCGACACTGTGGAAACTCTTCAGCTTTATCTCGCCGATCTATAGTCTTTAGCCTTTTCGACGTTGCGGCTCCGTAGTGAACTATTTCACTGCCGGTTAGTCTTTAGCCCCTTCGGTCGCCAATGTATTCACCTATCGTCGCGTCGAAAAGTTTCTTGTCATCAATCGAAAGCCGTAGTCAGTTAGATTTCCACCGTTGCGACTCTTTAGTAGACTATCTCACCGATCGTTAGTCCCTTGAACCTTCAATCTCCGTAGTTTTCCTTTGGTCATGGAAGCCTTGTCTATTTGTCTTCCACAGTTTTGGCTATTTGATTGTTAGTTCTTTGGAAGTTTCCATTCCCTCCAATTGGCGGTGACTTTGATTTATTGGCTACCTTTAATCATTATATTTTCCATAGTTGCAGAACTTCTTGTCACTATATTCCCTGCAGTGGTGGCACCATAGTGAACAAAGACTCTGCAATGTCAGCGATCAGAACTCCAAACCTTCTCACCATCAGAACTTTTAACCACTATATTCTCCACAGTGGTGGAACCTTTAGCCACTATCCTGTCCGCAGTGGTGGAGAAATAGATAAATACACCTTCGATCACTATCTAAAAATGTTTCGATGGTAGTAAAAAGTTTAGAAATATGCCTAACTGCCAAAGGGGTCTTCCACTCACCATTTATCTTCCATATTTCGGTGGCTAATGAGATGTTCTGATCCTCGCCCAAGCCACCGTAAACACAACTTTGTGAAATTTGCATCAAAAAATAGAGGTCTTCAAAACTGTTAGTGATCTTCATATCCTTCATTTCATCATTTCAATTATTCATACTATAAAAAATAAATCTATTTTATTTGGGAGATAACAAGGACCACCAGGACCACCAAGAGGTGGACCACTAGGCCCTCTAGAACCTCCAAAGCCACTGGAACCACTAGGTGGAGGGCCACCAGACCCTCCAGAGCCATAAGGAGGAAATCCACCAGGTCCCCCAGGACCAGTAGGACTGCCAGGACCATGAGGAGGACCACCATGCCCTCCAGGACCATTAGGTCCTCCAGGGGGGGGACCTCCATAAGGGGGTCCTCCCACACCTCTCACAGTATGTATGGGTATCCCTCCCATGGCTGGCATGTAAGACCAGTTGGGTTTCCCCCATGGCGTAAAAGTGTTTCTAGGGAATGGAATTCCAGTGGGATTAGATGGATGATTACCTACAGGAATTTGATAACCATAACCACTAGAAGACTGAATGGAAACAGGGTGTGCCCCTAAGGGTCGACCTGAACTAGATGGGGGATTTACCACATTAGTGTGGGTGGGAGGGACAAAAACTGTAAATGTTTCTATGTTATAGGTTTGCTCTTGACTAGGTACAACTCCAGGATCAGATAACATAGGCCATGCCGGGGGTTGCCCCACGGCATTCAAAGGTACTGAAGACATAGGAATTGAAGGTTGGGTCCCAGATGAAAAATATCTAGGAGGATTTGGATCAGACATAACAAATGAGGTGAGAGGGGTGGAAATTTGACCTGGGTTGTGGGTTGTTAATGGACGATCTATAATTGGTTCAATGGGTCTCATAGAATCGGCTAGTGAACGATATCCCACAGGAAGGAATGTGGAACGAACTGGTGAAGAGCCTAGTATGTTGTCAATCTACTTTTCTACCTCCTGTGCATAGAGGATAGCAGCACGGTATTGCCTGTGTTCTTCTTCACTTTCAGGAGAACTTACATGGGTGCCGAATGAGGCAATGGCATGTCCGATAGGTGTCTCCCAAAAAGGAGCATTCGGACCAAAGTCCAGACGGGTATCATCAACATGATCTTCCATGGGAGGATGGAGCAATGAATCCTCATGGGAAGGATGTTGGACCAAGGGAGGCGAGTGTGAAGAATATGGTACTCCACTTTCCACCACCACATGATCTCCCACTTGGGAGGTGGTAGCAGCTCCTTGGTCGATAGCTTCCATTGGATTTCCTTATGAAATAGAAGTAAAATCGGGTGGCCAACCCTGTACTCTCCTGGACTGTCTTAACTCAGCCAGTGTGTACAGTTCCTATCTAACCTAAGGTCTGAAAATCTAGAAAAAACACACCAAAAGACTTCCCTACTCAAACTATAGGTCAAAACAAGCAGACTTAAAATGACAGGGGGATTTCAAAGAGTCAGGTCTCTCACTAGGATTGTCAAGCAAGTGCCACTTGTGATATACCTCGAGGGTACGTGCATAGTAATCTCCCCAAATGTTGTTTTTGGTGTATGGCTCCAAACAAGACAGCTAAAGGGCTTTTCTCAGATAGATAAGGTACCCTAGTGGGGTCTCTCGATATACTCAAGATACGTGGGAGCTCTAATCGGTAGTAGTGCTATCTAATACATAACCGTACACAAGGGGACTTCTGATATACAATTGAGTATGTGAAGTACCTTTCTATATACCTCAAGGGTATGTGAAAGGCCGTTCGATATACCAATGGTACATGGAAGAACCGCGCAAGTTCCGGAATGTAATGCTGACAAATAACGACAGCTCCTATGTTTTACGATGCTCAAACACGTCTCTAACCTATCACTCAAGTTACTACATAAATTTTAACCTACATCTACTATTGATTTTAACTTGTACGGTTAGGTGAATGCATGATGTTTTGACAGAAAAGTAAAACCATGCAGTATGCTTGTGCAAATGTTCACTTTACAGTTCAATATGCCTACTTACAGGAGGGAAGAGAGTGTTTTTCTTTTTGTTTCAAAACCAAAAATCATACCAATCAATAGTCATGAACATCAAATGAAAGACAAGCAAATACTTCTACAAACCAAATTCTTCTTTCCGAAAGAAAATGGGAAGGGTGAGAATCTCTTTTCCTAAAAAAACAACACCAAGCACACCTATATGCCAATGCACTCTAAATTTTCAATTTTCTTAAAAAAATAAGTAAATCTAACTTAAAACTATCATTTTTTTTATTTTGATCAAGATAGTCCTATATGCATGAGAGATGAAAGATCGTAAAGGTCCTGAAAGCTTATGAAGCCAATCAGAAAACCCGAATCCAAGGCTCAAATATGATGTCCTAATCTCAAGCAAAACTTTTCTTTTTTGAAGGGAAGAAAAAGAAGTTTACTATGCAAGCAAGAAATTAAATCTAAGATCTAATCTAATGTTCTTCTTTCAGTACATGCAACGAAAAGAGAGTTCAATGAGCACCCTAACTTTCAGAAAACAAGAAATCCTTCTTTAAACACAACCAACGAGTAAGAAGCAGATGAACCATCAAAAAGACTAAACAAATTTTTGAAATTCCACTCAAAATTAATCTTAAACCATCAAAGTAGCAAGCCACACACATCAGATTCAATAACACAAGCCTAATAACAGAACTGATAGTAATCAAAACTCCAAATTTTTACAAAGAGCATTTCCAAAGTAGCATCTCTCCTCGCTAACCAGATACAAGCGGTGGCACCGCTTGCTGTCCACTATGTTCAGGCAGTGGCACCACTCCTCGCACAAAGAATTGCCGCGGTTCCCTGTAGATGTCCAAAACAAAAAGAGAACAATGGATCAGATAAAAAATAGACTAGATCAAGGTGAATACTATCGAATTGAATATGGTAACAAAGCATAAAAATTGAAATAGCTCAGATCTAAATAGATCTGGAAATTTCAAACCCAAATAACACAAATCAGAAAGTAGATATGACTGTAAAGAGTTCAAGAAAATGAAGCATGGATTCGGACAAGAGTTGTAGACTGAGGATGATCAGAACAACTGAATACAACTACTCCCCAGCGGAGTCGCCAGATTTGTTGAGCAAAATATTTCACCTCCTGCGGACAGCAAGGTGTTCCGCTGTTCTGAATGGTTCAGATCCAGAACAAATAGATCACAAAGGTTGATAAATCCCCCTCGACATTGTAGTTATCTGGAATACAAGGCTTTGATAGTTCACCTGTGTACCTGCAAAAGAGTTCAACAAGAAACAGATCAAAGCAACCAGAATATGATCTACTAATCTATGCTAGTGACTAAGGAATCTAGCAATATATATCTGAAATCAAACATCAACAATATATATGGGATAGAAAATCAACTTGCATTAGAAAAATGAAGAAGTTTACAACCAAGCCTTAGTGTTGACATGCATCTCCATGAAACCAGCTCATCATCCCCAAAAGCTCTGACTCTAGCTCTCTATGCTCTCTCCAAATGATCTTGGGCCAAGAATCAATCCAACAACATAACAATACCTTCAATGTTCTCTCCTCAACCATGGGTATGAGCACATATTTATAGGGCTTTAATGGATAGGTATGGTTGATAAATTAGTGGGTGAGGTGGCCTCTAAGATCCTAGGATGAGGGATCTCGAGCTCAACCAACCCATAGTAGTAAGGATAAGGGATATCTCAAGGCTTATCATCTAGAAGCGTCGAGAAGCTTCTCTTTTTCCCTTTTTACCTAGGGTACCGCGCTTCTACTTCTTTAACAGAGAGGTTCTGGTAATAACTGCCTATGGACCAAGGGTGACAGGCGGTGGCATCGCTTGTGGACAACCAATGAAAGGCGGTGTGAGAAGGGGTACCACTCCTGGATAAGGGAGGATAAGCGGTGCTAGGAATTTGTATGACAGACTGATAAGAAACCATTTAGTCTTCACTCCAGAGGCTGGGATTCAGGGCAAGTAGGTATGTCAAAGGTCTTGTCACATGATGATGATAGGATTTTGGTATAACAATCTTAGGAGTCAAGCTAGTTCTGGGAAAGGCATCCTTAGCTCTTTAGTGAGCCAACTAGCTTAGCAGACAATGCTTCCATCTCTTGATAACCTATTAAACCCAACTTGTTGTCTTGAATGAGGTTTGACATATCTTTGGCTATGTGTGAGCCTACTTAATTTCCTTTTCCTTAGGGAATCATTCCCAGCTTGGGGGTGGCAGTTTTAATGAGAGATTAAGGAGCACACTAGCCTACGGTTGGGTGGAACGTTGCAGTGACATAGCTGGTTGTGGGGAGCTTCATTCAAAGATAAGTATTCTTGTGTTTCAATCCCTGCAATTTACATTTGATAATGAATTACAATGAACATACTCAATGCTTGAATGTATGGTTTTGCTTCTGTAGTATGGTAATAATGTATGCATGTTTTAGCTCAAAGCATTTCAATTTTTATGTGTATGTTCGTGGGGCTAGTTTCCCGGGTAGATAGTATTTATGGTAGCGTCCTCTTCGCCAGTCAGAGGCCTAAGAACATTAAAAAAGTCCCCAATCTTGATTTGCTAACTCTGAATTTATTTAGAGTAGTGATGCAGGTGTGGTGGACCCTGAAAACATGTTCATGTTGAGAGGAAAATCATGATTCTAACATAGTTTGAATGTTTTAGTGTTTTGTAGTGAAAATCTACAAGTGCTACATAGCTTGTGAGAAGTTTTGTGATCTTTCATCCGGAGAATAATGGATTCTCTACCTTCTACTCCTCAAATCCTTACAACCTCCATTTATCTTGATTAAAGGGCTGATATGTAGTTTTCCTTGTGCAACAAGGGATAATTTAGGATAATACTTGGAAGGGAGGTTGAGCCCCATCAACCAGTTGAGAAGAACAAGTTTCTGAACCACATAGATGAAGCTTTCAGTTATCTATGTACTCATATATCCAGAGATATCCTCTTCCACCTTGAAGGTTTGAGGACACCCATAGAAGCCTAAGAGAAGCTTGAAGACTTGTTTGGAAAACAAGATGAGCTTCAGGGACACCTCCTATAGAATGAGCTAGTATCCTTACATCCCAGCAGTTTCAAGATTATTGAACAATTATTTACTAAATTCAAGTCTCTTGCACTTCAATCCAGATAGTGCATAATAGAAGGGAAGGATGATAAAAATGTGCTCTCCATTCTCAACAAACATTTCCCTGATTATTCTTTATCTATTTCTATATTTCATTCTAAGTGGGAAGGCTTCCCTGGTTGGAAAATTCTCTCACTTGAATCTTGTGTCAAGTCCTTAATACAAGACCAAGAGAAGTTGATCCGGATGGGAGTCATCTAGACTTCCAAAGACCAAGCTCTTTTAGTGACAAACTCTACCAAAGTGCAAGATAAAGGGAGACCTAAGGATAAGGACCCTAAAGAGAATCAGAAGAGTTCTGAAGGATCCTCCTAAAAAGAAAAAGAAGAAGTTTGAAAATAAAAAGTGTCCCTATTGTATGAGGGGTTTCCATCCAAAAGATTCATACATGAAGAATACTCTCGACCAATTGAAAGGTCTATATGTACAGAACAATATTTCCCTTCCACAAGGTGTAGAAATGTCTGATGATGAAGAGAAGACTAAAGAATATGAGATATTCTTGTTCGGGTACACATGGTATTCCCAAAAGATCGAACACCTTGAGAAACCGCTTCACAAAAATAGATCATAGATCAACACACCGATGTTTGTCACATGGTTAAAACCCTTGAGAGGGAAACATTCCATGGCCCCAACCAAATAGCTACATGGAGCAATTTATTATGCAAAAGAAAGAAATTTACATGAGCTTCTCATAATTGATCAACTAGCCAAGGACCCTCTATGCTCTTTAAATAGAGATCATAGACCAATCAACTGTTAAGAAACAAATCAATGGTAGGTATGATCTAAGAGAAGTTGAACCGTTGGATCACTCTATGTCTAGAACATATCGTGACCATCGGATTATAATATTTACAAATGCATACTAAATAAATACACTTTTACCTAATGGATATATTACACAAGTTGATCTTAACTAACTCCTAAGTGTCTAAATATCCTAACATCCCCCCTTAAGAACAACTTGGGATAGGATTGAAGGATTTACAAAAGTGACACTATTAGGAGAAGGAAGGAGGCATTAGAGCCTATCCCCCCTTAAGGACACATTCCTAAACTCCTAACATAGACCGAAGTTTAGAAAACTTCGCTTCTGTAAGAGACTTGGTGAAGATGTGTGCAACTTCATCATCTGTAGGGCAATAGAGAACTTCAATAACACTATCATGAACAAGATTTCTGATGAAGTGCATGTGTAGCTCAATGTGTTTGTTGCACTGATGTAGAACTGGATCTTTGGCAAGCTTGATGACACTTTGATTGTCACACCAAAGTGGAGTAGGCTGTTGCTGCTCGAATCCAAACTCTAAAAGGATCTGTCGAAGCCATAAAGCTTCCTGACTAGCATTAACTGCAGCTCGATATTCTACTTCTGTTAAAGAAAGAGAAAGTGCTTGTTGTTTCTTACAAGCCCAAGTGGTAGGTCCAGATCCCAGATTGAAAACATAACCTGCAGTAGACTTTTGATCATCAAGATCGTTGGCCCAATCTGAATTAGTGAAACCAACCAACAAAGGTTTCCCCCCTATATTGTAATGAATCCCAAACTGAATTGTACCTTGAATATATCGAAGTATTCTTTTTGCTGCTTTCCAGTGAATTTCATGAGGAGTTTGCATATAACGGGAAACACAACCAACGGCAAAGGAAAGGTCAGGACGAGAATGAGTCAAGTATAAAATACTACCAACAAGCTGGCGATACAAGGTGGCATCTACTTCAGGGGAAGTACAAGTGGTAGAAAGTTTGACTCCAGACTGGAAGGGAGAAGGGGCTGGTTCACAATATTCCATGTGGAAGCAACAAAGACGGTCACAAGCATACTTAGACTGGGAAATAAAGATTCCTTCTTTGGTTTGGAAGACTTGGAGACCAAGAAAATAATGCAAATGTCCTAAGTCTAACATTTCAAAATTTTGCTTAAGACTAGATTTCACATGGGTTATAAGTTTAGGGTCACTACCAGTAAGGATAAGATCATCAACATAAAGAACAAGTATGATGAGATGGTTTCCTACTTTCTTGCTATAGACATTGGGGTCAGAATGGCATCTAGAAAAACCAGTGTCAAGGAGAAAGCTATCCATTTTGGCATACCAAGCTCTAGGAGCTTGCTTAAGGCCATATAAGGATTTCTTAAGGAGACAAACAAGGCTAGAGTTATCCTGAACATATCCAGGACTTTGTTTCATATAATTTTCTTCATGTAAATCACCATGTAAGAAGGCAGACTTGACATCCATTTGATGGACTTCCCAGTTATGTAAGGTTGCAAGGGAAAGAACAATGCAGATGGAGTTCATTTTTGCTATAGGGGCAAAGTTTTCATTGTAGTCAATCCCTTCAACTTGGGAAAAACCTTTGGCAACTAATCTTGTATTAAGTCTTTCAACACTTCCATCTAATGCATACTTAGTTCTGTAGACCCATTTACATCTAACAAGTTTTCTTCCTTTTGGAAGAGGAACAAGATCCCAAGTATCGTTCGCCATTAAGGAACGATATTTTTCATCCATAGCTGCATCCTAATATGGATTTCCTGAAGCTTCTACAAAAGTTTCTGGATCATGATTCTCAAAAACTTGAGCCAAAAGAGAAGAGGCTCGTTGAAACTAAGAACGTGTTCATCGTTGATCTCTAGGATCACCGGCAAGATCACCAGTTGCTTCACATGTTGAACGGACCCATTGAGGAAGTATTGGTGTTGGTGTAATTGGAGGAACATGAGCAGGCGGAGGTGGATTTTCATCATCACTGTCATCATCAAAAACTGGAGTTGGAAACCTGTCAAGGAAGCTGGAATAAGAAGAAGAGGGCACAATCGCCGAATCAGGCTTGCAGGCCAAAGATGGCACACCCGCCAAGTTAGGCTCGCAGGCCAAGAGATTTTCATCAAATTTAACATCTCTTCTAATGATTATATCATGAAAATGTGGCTAAAGAAGTCTATAACCTTTTACATCTTCAGAATATCCAACAGATATGCACTTTTCACTTTTAGGCTGCAATGCTTTCTGTTTTTCATCCGGAATGTGAGACCATGCTTCACAACCAAACACATGAAAGTGACTTACATCTGGTTTAATTTTACTCCATGCTTCTTCCGATGTTATACCCTGTAAAACTTTAGTGGGTGTACGATTAACTATGTAATTTGCACAATTTATGGTCTCATCCCGATATTGGAGACTTAGTCCCTTAGATTGGATCATACAATTAGCCATTTTTTTTAAAGTGTGGTTCTTCCGTTCAACTACACCATTTTGTTGTTGTGTATATGGAACAATGTGCTATTGTTGGATTCCTTGTTCAGTGAAAAAAGTAGTGAACTTGTTGTTAACATATTCTCCTCCATTATTAGATCTTAACTTAATAATTTGATGACCAGATTGTTTTTCAACAAGGGCCTTGTAGGACAAGAACATGTTAAATACTTCACTCTTAAGTTTTAGGAAGTAAACCCAAGTGCATCTGAAGTAGTCATCAATGAAAGTTAAGAAATATTTGAAACCATAAAAGGAAGCAGATGGAAGAGGGCCACACAAGTCACTATGCACAAGCTCCAAGGGAACCGAGGTGTGCCAAGAGGCACATTTGTCAAAACTGTCCCGATGATGTTTTCCAAGTACACAACTGGAACAAACACCATCCTTGCAAGATACCAGCGGAAGACCAGTCACCATATTGTCTTTACATAGTTGTTGTAATGAGTGATAATTTAAGTGACCAAATCAGGCATGCCAAGGTTTGCTCAAGTTATCACTATGAGCAACAAAAACTAAAGGAAAAGGTGATGACCCAAAGTTGTTAAATTTGTACAACCTGGTAATATCATCAACAGTTCCAGTAGCAAGGACATTTTGAGGATTTTTAAAATCCTTGATTACAACTTGGTGAGGTGTAAACATCATAGTTTTACCTTCACCTGAATGAGTAATTTGACAGACTGATAACAAATTGTAGGAAATTTTTGGAACACATAGTACATCATTGAAATGACCATTTTCTATTGGAACTATTCCAGATCCTACAACTCTTAAAGATCTATCATCACCAAGAAATATTTGTTTGGTGTTACATTCATGCATAGTAGAAAACATGGCTTTATCCTTAGCCATATTATAAGATGCTCCAGAATCAATGAGTCATTCAATTGAAGTAGAAGAAGAAGATGTAGTATAAGAGTACCAGAATCACAAAGTGCATGTCCATGAGTGTTATATTCTGAAGACGAATCTAGGCTGATGTGGTGCTTCTTCATTGCTACTTCCAACGCTGCCATCTTCTTAAAACACTTAGATTCATCATGATTATCTTTCCCACAAAAATTGTAATGACGCTCAGTCTTCTTTCCTTTTTTCTTGGATCCTTTGTCATTTTTTAAAGAAGGAGCTGACTGAGAGGGTTTAGGACCCTTTTTGTTTGGCTTATTATTATGAAAATTATGTTTCTTAGGAGGCTTGGACTTTTCTTTCTGTTGGGACAATAAGGCTTTCCCAGATGTATCTGCATTGTTAATTATTCCAAGATGAATGAGCTTATATTGCTCTCTAATTAAGGAATCACAAAAGGATTCAAGACTAGGCTCTTGATAGCTAGTTGTAATCAAGGATTCTTTCATGGTGTAGAATGTAGATACAAAAACAGAATATGCAGGTCCAAGTTTGGAAATAATATGATAAATACATTGTTTGTCTTCTTTCTTAATCTTGCATTCTACACATAATAGTCTATTAGTTTTATACTTAGATAAATATTCTTGAATGCAGGAAAAATCATTTGGATTCAAGGAAATAAACTCATTCTCAAGTTGATGACCTCGAATTTCATTGTGTTTACCAAACACAGATTCCAACTTTTCCCAAGCTTTATCAGGTTCATCAATTTCAGATATGTGGAAACACAAATCAATAAAGATTAACATCCCAATCAATCCACAAGCTTCATCACATTTATTTGCCCATTTAATTTTCTTATCATCATCAGTGGGTTCTGTTTCTTTCCCTGAGGTTATCCTGAAAATTCCCCTACTTCGTAGAACATCTTCCATATGAGATTTCCATGAGAAATAGTTAGAACTTGTAAGTATAATATCACAAAGGGTGGACATACTATAAAATAATGGCTGAAAAAATAGAAACTAACTATCTAGATGCAAAGAGATCGAAAAAATATGCGGTTTTAAAAAAAACAGCACTGAAAACTGATTCTAGATGATGAAGTTATGCTTGATCAAAGAAAATGTTGAAGATGTCCCCAATAGTGACGTGGTAGATATTAACTTGACCAACCAAAAAAAAGAAGCCCCCTCTTCCTAAGATCAACCTTTGACAATCACTTTTACAATAAAGTTGCTTTGAAGTGAATCACTTTTATAGAATAAGTGATGTTCATTTTTACAATAATGTGACTTTTAAATAGTACGACAATAAATTAAAAACTTAAGTGACTGAATTTTTATTTTATTTTATTTATATGAGATGCACTTTTACAATAAAGTAACTTGAAAATAGAAATTGCATGCACTAAAAAGTAGCTTGATAAGACTTGAACTCAATACTTATCAAGTAGCAAAGCAACTTTGGATCAAGTGAGCTAAGTTTAAAAGGTACATAAAAGTATGGAAAGAGAAAGGGGGAGTTTTTTTTTTTACTCTTCTCTCTCGTTCTCTGTGCTTGCCTTTTTCTTCTGCAAATCACAAAAAAAAAACGAAAAACAAAAACAAAAAACTTTTTCCACACAATGGAGTTAGATATTGGTTAGCTTACCCAGAAAGTCTATGTTTTCAATTTTTCTCACTGTTTCTGATTCGTCGTGATCGCACAAGGTGCATGGCAAAGAGCATATGTAGTTGAGAAGACAAGAAAAAAAAACTTTCCCTCACTGTTTCTAATTCGCCACGATCGCACAAGGTGCATGGCAAAGAGCATACGTATCCAGGAAAGGCAAAAACCTGAGACTAAAACAGTAAAGATCTAATAATAAAACTGATAACATATGAGAGATTTAAAAAAATAAAATAAAACAAATTCGTCACTATAACATTATACCTTCAGATTTACCGAAATGGGTGTTTCTGGAACAAACAGAAACCGTTTTCAGTGAAATGAAAACAATTTCCCAATGGAAACAGCACTCCAAACGCAATGGAATAGTTTCCACAGGCCAAAAATGCATAGAAAATATAGAACCAGAAACCCTTTCAAAGTTTCGGCAACACCGGTTCCAGATCTAGATCAAAACCGAAAGTGAGTCTTCATGAAAGCTCTGATACCATGTTTGGGTACACAGGGTACTCCGAAAAGACCGAACACCTTGAGCAACCGCTTCACATGAATATATCACAGATCAACACACCGATGTTTGTCACGTTGTTAAAACCCTCGAGAGGGAAACAGTCCGTGGCCCCAGCCAAATAGCTACTTGGAGCAATTTATTATGCAAAAGAAAGAAAGTTACATGAGCTTCTCATAATCGATCAACTAGCCAAGGAGCCTCTATGCTCTTTAAATAGAGATCATAGACCAATTGGGTATTAAGCCACGGATCAGTGGTAGGTATGATCTAAAAGAAGTTGAACTGTCGGATCACTCTATGTCTAGAACATATCGTGACTGTCGGATTAGAATATTTACAAATGCATACTAAAGAAACACATTTTTACCTAACAGATATATTACACAAGTTGATCTTAACTAACTCTTAAGTGTCTAAATATCCTAACAATGCTTGCATGCAAGCCTCACTCCCTCGAAGGCTTATTTGACAGATTCTGGAGCATCCAACCACATGGTTGCGTCTAGGAAATCCTTCATCAATTTCCCTCTATCGGGAGGACCTAACAATCATATGGGAGATGAATCTAAAATCCCATATGTTTAGAGAGGTTTGGATACAATCCATCATGATGAGTTCATGCCCTCTCCTACAAAAAATCAAATTATTGAAGATGAAGAAGCGGCAGAATTTTCCCTACAGTCAATTTGAATTGAAGAAAGTCTCCTTGGAGTGACTCCTTCTCTTGTTGCACCAGAAGTATATGAGATATATGATATCTCATCTACTCACATGGCTGATTCAGAAGAAGATATTCAAATCTCTATTTTTGAAGAAAAAACTCTCCTTCCATTCTTTGCAGAAATTCTTCAGTGATTCTTTAAAATTTTTGGATAGTTTATAAGTGATTGTTTCAGAAAAAGAAAAAGGAATTTGATTTATCTATCTCTAATGTTGTTGTTGTTGGTGTGCAGATAAGTAATACCATAGATATTTTGGAAATAATATCAGATTATAGGAGTGATCCATTCACTCTCATTTATCTAGAGCTTCTAGTAAGTTCCTACAGTATTGCATGCACCAAAAATCAAAAACTTGAAGAAGGAGAAAATGATGCATCTACCATCTCGGTGGAGAACATTTTTGGATCTGATATGAACCTATTTGGATTTGATGTATTTTCTGATCTGATAATATTTGGTTCAGGTTTTAATATTCAAGAGTTTTCAATATGATTACTGGTTTCATTAATTTTGGTGTGACAAATAAGGCACCGCAAGTCTCCTTCAATTTTGTTGTTGAGAATTCGATGTTAGTTCTCTCTTATGAGTTTGCTGATATAATATTTTGTGAATTATTGGTTATTTCTGAAGCTATATTGGATTATGGAGCTCAATCATTCACTCTCAAAATTCCCACGGATTCTCTACCTATCTATTTGATAACATGCTCATCTCCTCACAGAACTAGTAAAGTTGGAGACATTTTGCATTTGCCTAGACACTTGCTTCTAACACTTGGGGATGATTTTACCTCAAATGGACTGATGATCAAGGATTCCATATATCATTTTATTGGGTGTTCATCACATGGTTCAAATTATCAAGAACGTTTTCTCTCTCAGCAGTTGATTTTAGCTGCTCTACATGGGTCCAGTTTTCATGGTGCAATTGTTTATATTTTTGATTCAGTTGAGTACATTATTATTCTTCCAAAGAGGAAGATTCCTCTAAACATAAGAATTTATTTGGATTTATAGGTTCACATGCACAGATTCAGGATTTTATTGCACGGAAGAACTAGAATACTGCTTTATTGCTACATTGTGCTGCAAATTGCAGCAAAATATTTTGCAACTTTTTAAACTTGTATTTCCTACATTCTGCTTATTTTGAGGGGGGGTGGCGTTCCCATGAGGTTTTCCCCTATTTCCTCAGCTATATTAAGCCACATTATGTCTTTTAGATTGTAGATGGGTGGCTTATGGCCTTGTTTCCAGGTCCCACAGTTGTCCCACAGTTGTCCAAGTTAGAATTCAGGGGGGTGTTAGGATTATTAATCCTCCCTTAACCAAACTGTCTATTAGATTATTTTATCCTAAATTAGGAGTTTTATTTAATTAAATAAGTCCATTAGTACCATTGGGTCCACATGGCCTAATGGGGCCACATGTACCAGTTACTAGAGTGTGAGGTACACTTCTAGAGGCTAACTGCCACTGAATGCACTTGCATGCATTAGTTTAGGCACCTCTTAGACCAATCCCTACATTTTAGGAGCCATTGGGAGTCCCAACACCAACCTCCTTCAGTCAATTGGAGTTGGAACTAGTTAAGCTTAGTTAATTTCCAGTTACATCACAATCAGTTTAATTAGCGCTAGTTAGACACCTTTAGACATTAGTTATGCATGAGGATAAGGCACCTTTGCTCACCTACCACTTCAGTTAGACTGAGTTAACTATTTATTACTGATTGTGTGACTTGATTAGACATCTGAAGTTAACCATTTGGGATCTGATATTGATTGGGACACCATCAGTTAGGTAGTCAGTCAGATATAATCACATCTAGTGGGGAGATTCGAATTCATCCCTAATGATTAAAATTATTTTCCTATGTAAACAATTGTAACACTAGATTCTTTAATGCCAATGAAACTGTAATTACATGAGTTATACTCATCTGTTTCCTATGTGGTTTGATTTTTTCAGTGTGTATCTTTGTTCTCCTTTTATTGCAATAATAATTTTTGACTCATTGATTGATGATATAAATGGCACAACAATTTTAACAATAAGATAGGTATGTTGTATTTATGTCCTCATAATACTGATTATTCTATCTCTGTAGCTTCCACATAAATAGGTGCAGCGTTGTGGAATCATAGGATTGGCCACATGAGTGAGAAGGGGATGCAAATTATCCACTCAAGTAAATTTCTTCCAGATCTGAAGCAGGTAAGTTTGGATTTCTGTGCGAATTGTGTTTATGGAAAACAAAAGAGAGTTAGATTTATCAGGTTTGGGAAATAAAAGAAGAGTGAAAAGTTAGAAATCATGCATATAGATGTATGGGGACTGGCTCAGGTACAATCTCTTAGTGGCTCTCCTTATTATGTTACTTTAATTAATGATGCAACTAGAAAAACTTGGGTTTATTTCATTAGACAGAAATATGATGTGTTTTCTACTTTTAAGAAGCATAAATATTTGGTTGAGAATGAGACAAGAAAAAAGTTGAAATGTCTCAGATCTGATAATGGAGGTGAATATTGCATCAAGGAGCTTGATAGTTACTATTCCTACAATGGGATTCACAAAGAGAAGAAATTCCCTAGAACACCAAAAGAAAAGTGTGTGTTAGAAAGGATGAACAAAATGATCATGGAGCGTGCAAAGTGTATGTGATTGCATGCAGAGTTTCCCTTATAGTTTTGGGATGATTATGTAGATACTACTGTTTATTTAATAAACAGAGGGCCTTCAAGCACTTTGGATGGTGGAGTTCCAAAGGAGGCATGGACAGACAAAAAAGTAAACTACTCATTATTGAGAACTTTTGGTTATGAACCATGTGTCCATATTGATAAAGAAAATTGAACAAAGCTTGAGGATAAATCCAAGAAATGTACCTTTATTGGATACAGGGTTGATGATTTTGGTTATTGCTTATGGGATTATGAAAATCACAAAAGGAGTTGAGACATAGTATTCAATGAAAAGGTTATGTACAAATATAATTTGCAGAGAAAGAAAGAGGAAAAGGAAAACATAGAGTACACAGTGCTTGATGAAATCAAAGAAAATGAAGTTCCAAAGGCACCAGAAAATCAAGAACAACCGTAGGTTCCTCAAACTCCTGCAAATGTAAGAAGATGTACCAGGTTAAGTAGACCCCTTGAAGGATTCTCTCCTTCATTGTATTATTTATTGATGACTAATTCTGGTGAATCAAAATGTTATGAAGAGGTAATGCAGGTATAAACTATAAAGAATTTGGAGTAAGGCATGAATGAGGAGATGGGCTCATTAGTAAGAAAACAGACTTGAGATTTGATTGAGTTTCCTATAGGGAAAATAAAAATGCAGAATAAATGGGTTTAGAGGTTGAAGGAAGAAGATGGATACAAAAAGTGGTACACGGCTAAACTTGTTGTAAAGGGGTTTGTACAAAAGAAATGTATCGACTTTGATGACATATTTTCTCCCGTTGTTAAAATGACTTCAATTAGGACTATTTTAATTCTAGTGGCAGCAGAAGATTTGCATCTTGAATAGTTAGATGTAAAAACAACCTTTTTCCACATGGATTTGGATGAAGATATTTATCTACAAAAACCACAAGGGTATGAGTTCAAAGGGAAGGAAAATTTGGTTTGCAGGTTGAATATGAGATTTTATGGAATGAAACAAGAACTAAGACAGGGGTATTTAAAATTTGATAAGTTTATGACAGAATAAGGTTATAGTAGATCATATTCTTACCACACTGTTTATTTCAAGATGATAGATAATGGAAGATATATTATCTTGTTATTGTATGTGGATGGCATGCTTGTTGAAATGTCCAACATGTAGGATATAAATGTGCTTAAAAGGAAACTAGCTAAATCATTTGCGATGAAGGATTTGGGTGTTGCAAAGAAAATCCTTGGTATGAGAATAACAAGAGACAAAAAAATCGCAAACTGACATTATCTCAAGGTGAGTACATAGAGAAGGTGTTGGAGAGGCTTAGAATGAAGAATGAAAAACTAGTTAGTACACCTTTGGACAACCATTTGAAGCTGAGTAAGGATATGCATCACAAGAAACAGGAAGAGATATAATACATGTCCAAGATTCCCTATCCATCAAAAACTGGCAGCTTGATGTATGCCATGGTGTGCACAAGACTAGATATTGCACATGTAGTGGGATTTGTGAGTAGGTATATGAACAATCTAGGTAAAGAGCATTTGAAGGAAGTACAATGGATTCTCAAGTGTTAGAGAGGTACCTCTTCTCATGCATTATTTTTTGGAGTTTCATGCATTGTTCAACAGGGATATGTTGATGCATATATGGTAGGTGATAAAGAAATGGGGAGGAGCACCACGGGGTATGTTTTTACTATAGGTGGAATGACAGTAAGTTGGATTTCAAAACTGCAAAAGGTTGTTGCACTTTCAACAATGGAAGCAGAGTATGTTGTTGCTATAGAGGCTAGTAAAGAGATGATTTGGTTGTAGAGGTTCATGGAGGAATTGGGTAGGAAGAGAGAGAATAGCAGGTTGTACAATGATAACCAGAGTACCATTCATATTGCAAAGAACTCAACCTTTCATTCAAAGAATAAACATATACATATCAAGTACCATTTCATAAGATATGTTCTGGGATATGAACTATTAAAGTTGGAAAAGATACATACTAACCAGAATCCCGCAGACATGTTGAGGAAGGTAGTAATTAGAGAGAAACTGAGTTCCTGCTCAGTTTCTGTTGGCCTTCAAGAATGAAGATGAAAATGAGAAATTTTCCAAGTCTAAGGTTCAGAGCATAGTCCAACAAATGCAGGAGTAGTGGAGTTGTTGTGAGTAGTCTCCAAGTGGGAGATTGTTGGTTGTGGAGCATGATCTTCTAGATTTAGAGATGTTATTGTTCAACTATGTTTGTACCCCATTTTTACTATACAAACATCACAATTGGGGGGTGCGGGGGGACATCATCCCCCCTGGGGGTCCAAGAAGGCCAAATAAATTTTTGGGATGTTTGTTGGACAATAGTTTGCGGACCAATGGTATTGGTGACCTGTAGTATTTTCTCATAGTAATTTCCCTATAAAATGAAAGAATTGTAATACGACTGTGTATTGTATTATAGCATTGTAAAACAATCTCTATGATTGTGTGAAAGATACTGTGAGAGAGTGAAGAGGAATTGCAACAGAGTTACTACAGGTTGTATCCCTTCATTTTGTTGGACATTATAAAAATAAAAGACTGGTAATTTTTGTGTGGACGTAGCCCATCTTGGGTGAACCACATTGTATCTATGTCTCTCTTGTAATGTGTTCGATATTTGCATCTTGATTAATTGTTTAATTGTTATTGCTCTGCGATCATGTCTTTCTAACAAATGCCTCTTAAATTGGTGAGTGCTTGAGTTCTTTTGTAAATGTTTTTATTTAAATATTAAGTGTTTTGAGATTACTAGTTTTTTGGGGTAAATTGGGATCAATGAATTTTAGGGTAATTTTGGATCATTAAATATTTAGTTGTTTTTTTGGGTAAATTGGGATCATTGAGTTGTTAGGTAAATATTGGGTGAATTGGGATCATTAGGTAAAATAAATTTAATACCTTAACTTGAGAATGTGACAATTAAACCCTCTACAATTTGGTATAAAAAATGTGTCTTGTAATTCTAAATTAGTTGTGAAACTACCCATTGAAAAGAAAAACTAATATCCTCACATTAAGTAATATAAATGTCCATTTTACTCTGGAAGGTTATTTATTGATTGTATCAACCATGTTTAAAAGGAAGTTCTTCAATGAGATTGTGCTGATGAAATCTATATGAGGGGAAATTAGGAGCTTTGAAGCTTATGTGGCAAACAAAATACAGAACCACTCTTCTTAATATTCAACAAATAATTAATATTTTCAAGGAATTCATGAACAAAAGGATGTATATGTGGTAAATTAGTAGTGGCTACAAGTGCAATTGCATGTTGCAACTTCCATCCCTTTGTAATTTAAATTTGGGGTCGTACCAAAGAAAAAAACTAATCCAATTATTATACAAATCTCGTGCCTCGAATCAATACTCACTGGAAAGTCAATTTAATATATTTTTATGATGGATTTGATTTGGTATAACGTGTTGTATTTGCACTGGTGTTAAGAGATAAATAGATTTGGTATAACATGTTGTATTTGCACTAGTGTTAAGAGATAAATAAATATTATTTTAGCTAGACATTGATCAACAATTTAGATTCTTCCTGAACGACTTGTAATAGATATAAGCATTCAATAAATATGATGGTTTACTAACAACAAAATGAATTATATAGTAATTGTCCCAAAAAATCCATGTTGGAATTGAGTGTAGAGTGTTCATGGTTTAGGTTGTAATGTTTTATTACCAACATTTAATTCCCAAAGCAAAGAGCGATACTATTTTCTTACATTCTTACCAATATTTGATTTTCAAAGTTAAGACCAATAATTTTTCGGGAAAGAATTGTTGTATTCTATTACTATAGTTTTTGAAAATATAATAATTAATGGAAATAAAGGAATCCTAGGAACCTAGCGTGGAAATAACACCCCTTTAAATACTTATTAAGAAATGTGAAAAAATGGTGAAAAATATCATGACTAGTCTCAAATAATTTAATATTACCCTACAATTTCAATATTTGTCTAGTGAAGCATAAGTACACTACCAGTTACCAATATATGGTTGTGTCACTTTTGAAAATTTTGAATACTTCATTGAATCTTTGAGGGTTGTTATACCAAAATCCTATCACCATCACATGATAAGAACTTTGAAATACCTACTTGCCCTGAATCCAAGCTCTTGGAGTGGAAACTCATGGTTATTATCAATCTTCCATGAAAATTCCCAGTACCACGCTTCCTCTGCTATCCAGAAGCGGTACCTTGTTCGCACCTCCTATCCCTTGTTGTCCACAAGTGGTTCCACTGCTTATGGCCCTTAGTCCATAAGTGTTTCTTACAAGAACCACTCTTTCATTTAAGGAGAAACGCGGTACCCTGGGTTAAAAGGGAAAAAGAGAAGTTTCTCGAGGCTTCTAGATGATAAGCCTCGTGTCCTCCCTTATCCCTACTATTGTGGGTCAGTTGAGTTCGGGATCCCTCATCCTAGGATCTTAGAGGCCACCTTACCCACTAATCTCTCAACCATCCCTATCCATTAAGCCTTATAAATATGAGCTCATAGCCATGGTTGAGGAGAGAACTCTTAAGGTATTGTTATGTTGTTGGATTGATCACTTGGCCCAAGACCATTTGGGGGAGCATAGAGAGCTAGAGTCGGAGCTTTTGGGGATGAGAATGCTTGGTTTCATGGAGATGCATGTCAACACTAAGGCTTGGTTGTAAACTTCTTCATATCTCTATATTAATGCAAGTTGATTTATGTCCCACATATATTGTTGTTGCTTGATTTCACATGTATGTTGTCAGATTCCTTAGTCACTAACATAGATTAGTAGATTATATTCTGGTGGTTTTGATATGTTTGCGTGTTAAAGCTTATTGTAGGTACATAGGGTAACGATCGAAGCATTACATTCCAGGTATCTATGGCATCTAGGGAGAGTCTTCAACCTCTGTCCTTTATTTGTTCTAGATCTGAACCATTCAGACCAGTGGGACACCTTGCTATCTGCAGGAGGTGAAATATTCTAGCTAAAAAATCCGATGACTCCACTGGGGACTAGTATATCAGTTGTTCTGATCTTCCTCAGTCTACAACTCTTGTCCGAATCCAAGCTCCTTCTTTAAATCTCTTCAGTCAGATCTAATTTCTAACTTACTTCATTTGGGTTTGAAACTTCTAGATCTATTCAGATCTGAGTCATTTTGATCTTTTATGCTTTGTTTTCATACTCAATCTAATAGTATTCACCTTGATCTAGTCTTTTTCTAACTTGATCCATCATTCTCTTTGTGATTTGGTCATCTAAAGGGAACCACGCCTGTGTTGTGTATGAGGAGTGGTGCCATTGCATGAACAAAGTGGGAAGTTCGTAGTGCCACTGCCTGTATCCTATTGGTGAGAAGCAGTTTTGGGTTAGAAACGCTCTATCAACACTTGAGAAGTGCGGTGCTAGGTAGGCATCATTCCAAATCCTTTTTTCCTCATTTTTTTTGCAAAAAATTGGGTTTTGTTGCTTTTAGTCCTACTTATCAGACTTGTGTTATGGCATCTAATGTTTGTGGCTTGATAATTTTATGGTTTAAGATTGATTTGAGTGGAATTTCAAAAGTTTGATTAGGTCTTTCAATTGTTCATCCACTTCCATGCTTGTTGGTTGTGTTTACGAAGGGATTTCTTGTTTTCTGAAAAGATTAAGGTGTTATTAAAATCTCTTTTCATTTTTGTTGCATAGACTAAAAGAAGAACACTAGATTAGCTTCTAGGTTTCATTACTTATTTGCATAGTAAACTTCTTTTTCCTTCCTTTAAAAAATAAAATTTTTGACTGAGACTAGGATATCATCATTGAGCAATGAACATTGGTTGTCTGATTGGCTTTACAAGCTTTCAGGACCTTCATGTTCTTTCATCTATTATGCATTTAGAACTATCTCAATCAAAATAAAAAAAATGGTAGTTTTAAGTTAGATTTGCTTATGTTTTGAGAGAATTGAAAAAACAGAGTGCATTTGCATATAGGCGTGCTTCTTGTTTTTCTTTTAGGAAAAGCGATTCTTCCCCTTCTCATTTGCTTTCAGAAAGGAGAAATCAGTTTGGAAAAGTTATTGCTTGTCTTTGATTTAGTGTTCTTGACTGTTGCTTGGAGATATTTTTGGTTTTGAAACAAAAAGAAAACACTCTCTTTCCCTCCTGTAAGTAGGCATACTGAACGGTAAAGTGAAAATTTGCACAAGCATATTGCATGGTTTTATTTTTCTGTCAAAATGTCATGCATTCACCTAACCATCCACTTTAAAATTAATGGTAGTTGTAGGTTAAATTTACATAGCAATTGAGTGATAGATTAGAGACATGTTCGGGCGTTGTTAAGCATAGGAGCTATCGTTATTTGTCAGCATTACATTCCGGGACTTGCGTGGTGCTTCCACGTACCATCAATATATCAAACGGACTTTCACGTACCCTTGAGGTATATAGAAAGGTACTTCACATACTCGCTTGTATATCGGAAGGCCCCTTGTGTACGGTTATGCATTAGACAACACTAATACCGATTCGAGCTCCCATGTACCTTGAGTATATCGAGATACCCCATTAGGATACCTTATCCATCTGAGAAAAGCCCGTTGGATGTCTTGTTTGGAGCCATTCACCGAAAACAACATTTGGGGATATTACTACGCACGTACCCTCGAGGTATATCACGAGTGGCACCTTCTTCACAATCTTGGTGAGAGACCTGACTTTTGAACTCCTCCTATCATTTTAAGTGTGCTTGTTTTTATCTATAGCCTATGTAGGGACATTTTTCAGTGTGTTTTCTAGATTTCCAGACCCTAGGTTAGATAGGAACTGTACAAACTGGCTCAGTTAAGACAGTCCAGAAGAGTACGGGGCTTGCCACCTAATTTTATTCCTGGTTCAGGAGAAAATCCTATGGAAGATATCAACCAAGGAGCTGCTACCACCTCCCAAGTGGGAGACAATGGTTGATATTCTTCACACTCACCTCCCTTGGTCCAACAACCTTCTCTGGGAAATACATCGTTCCATTCTCCCATGAAAGGTCATGTTGATGATACAACCCGTTTGAATTTTGGTCCTAATACTCCATTTTGGGATACACTTGTAGGACAGACCATTGCCTCATTTGGCACCCGTGTAAACTCTTCTGAAGACAAAGAAGAACATAGGCAATACCGTGCTGCCATTCACTATGCACAGGAGATTGACAAGCAGATAGATGAAATATTAGGACCAACACCATCACGTTCCACATCTCTTCCTGTGGGATATCATTCACTTGCCGATTCTATGAGACCCATTGAACCGATTATAGATCGTGCAATAACACCACACAACCTAGGTCAAATTACCACCTCTATCACCTCTCATGTTATGTCTGTTCCTAATCCTCCTAGGTCTTCTGCACCTGGGGCCCAACCTTCAATTCTCATTTTTTCATTGCCTTCTAGTGCCGGGGGGAAACCCCCATCATTACCTACGTTATCTATGGCCAGAATTGTACCCAGTCAAGGGAAGACCTCTAAAATAGAACCATATATATTTTATTTCCCTCCTACCCATACTAATGTGGTTAATCCCCCATCCAGTTCAGGTCAGCCCTTAGGAGCACAGCCTGTAATCATTCAGTCTTCTAGAGGTTATGGTTATCAAATACATGTAGGTAATCATCCACCCAATCCTACAGGAATGCCTTATGCTAGAATTCCATACTCTAGTAACACTTTTATGCCATGGGGTCCACCCAACTGGTCTTACATGCCAGCTATGGGGGGGATACCTATACATACTACGGGAGGTGCCGGAGGACCGCCTTATGGAGGTCCTCCCCCTGGGGGACCTAATGGTCCCAGAGGATCTGACAACTTTCCTCCTTATGGTCCTAGTGTTCCTAGTGGTCCTGGGGGGCTTGGTGGCTTTCCTCCTTATGGCTCTAGAGGGTCTGGTGGCCCTCCACCTAGTGGTTTCAGAGACTTTGGAGGTTTACCTCCTGGTGGCTCTGGAGGGTCTAGTGGTCCACCTCCTGGTGGTCCTAGTGGTCCTGGTGGTCCTAATGGTCTCGGTGGCCCTGGTGGTCCTCCTCCTAGAGGCCCTAGTGGTCCTAGCAGTCTTGATCCTGGAAATCAACCCCCTGTGGGTGGATTTTCCAGTAGTTCTTCATCACAGCAACCTATTTTTCAGTCAAATTATGGTCCTAGTGGTAATTATATGCCATATCAATATTACCAATATGTGCAACCCAACCAAAAGTTACCTTTCCTAGAAACTTTGGACTTACCTAATTTGTCTAATTTGATTAATGACCCCATTCAACACAATCCCTCGTGGCCTCCCATTCCGGTAAAGTCACCATCAGATATTCCAAAATTCAATGGGAAGCAGAGAGAAGATCCGAAGAACCATGTTATGACATTCCATTTGTGGTGTTCTTCCAACTCCCTCATGGATGACTCCGTTCAGTTACGATTCTTTCAGCGAAATTTGACCGGTACGGCCGCAAAGTGGTACGTTGAACTCCCACAACATTCGTTTGTGGATTTTGGCTCGTTGGCAACCGTGTTTCATACACACTTTCAACTCCATATTCGTTATGAAATGGCCACTGATATTTTAAACTCTCTATGACTGAACACCTCCACCCACATTTATGATCATATTTATGAGTGGAGAAGGCGGAGAAGAGTTATTAAGGCCCCTATTTCGGATCAGTTACTAGCTGATTGGTTAACTAAATCCGTGTTGCCTCCTATTGCCCGAGATGTGGCTATGGGCGGTGCCGTTACCGAAGAGCAGGCTATTGGTCGGCCTCAATACCTATACTTGGTCTATTCCCAGTCTGGAACTCTTTATTACTTGATTCCTTAAGCTCCTCGCCCCAGCACTGATCCTGCCAAGCCACTAGCAGAAGTACCTATTGATGGGATTGTTGGTTCAATCCAGTTCCCGTCCGTAGCAAAACCTACCAAGAAAACCCAAACTGCCAACCCTACTCCTTCTACTCCTAAGGTTTCTGCCAAGGTCAATTCTATTCAAAGTACTCAAACCTTGGGTAATGATAAAAAGAAAAGTAAAAATAGAAATAAAAAACCTGGAAACCATCCGGAGACTCTAAGACCAACCAACAGTGATAATGACAAAGGGAAAAGGAAGGAAAAATATCCCTGTCTGCTATGCGATGGTGACCATTTTTCAAAGGAGTGTCCTCGTCAGGACGAAATCTCCCAATTTCTGAAGTCCAATCCCACATCTGCAGTACTTACGGATCCTTTTCCCTCTCAACAACAACTAATAGACCACATGTCTAATCAAGGTAACTCTAGTTCGTCAAAGGAAATTCGTATGATGTCCTCAGATACCATCCATCTGCAAACTCGAAGTGAGAATTATGATAGACCCACAGATAAGAAAGAAGATCAATCTTCTTTAGGGAAAGTCCCCTCTACTAGTTCTCCTGAATCCTCGTCTACTGCCCCCTTATCTATCGAGAAGCCTATTCTCAACATGATTTTATGCCCACCTAATAGTACTCTTCAGAAGGTTGTCTTTAATCCCAATGCCTGAGCTGCTCAATTTTATAATGTGGTTCAATATCTCGCTCAGACACCTTGTGCGATGTCTACCCTAGAAGTGCTCCAAAGTTGCCCCACACAGCGCAAGAACTTGTTAACGGCATTAGGAACTTTAGACCTAGATAATACTAACTTGATTCATTTCAATGTTGAGAACTATAAGTTGATATTACCACATAAACTTGATTTTCAGATCATTATGAAAATAGTGGGAAAGAAAGTCTTTCGAACGGTACTAGATGAAGGAGCTTCGACCTCGGTGTTATCTCTAACTTGTTGGAGGGATCTCAGCTCTCCCGAGCTTGTCACATCACCTACGACCCTTAAAGCCTTTGACGGATAGGGTTTCCAACCCCATTGTTATCACCCAAAAAGGGTTCACTACCTCATCTACCCCATTACATGGCTCATTTGTCCATTTTCCCACCATATTTCCATCAAAAACCCATAAAACCATGCAAAAAGCCTCCAAAAGGCTTAAAATGCCTCCAAAAGGCCACAAAACCCTCTTTTCCTCTAAAAATATCCAAAATTCCTCCAAAAAAGCAAAAATCTCCAAAAAGGAATAAAAATATAAAATAATGAGGAAAAAGAGGAAAAAACCCTAAAAAGCTGAAACCCTAATCAGCAAACCCTAACCCTAAAACCGCATGGTTTTCAACTATAAATAAGTGATGGAGACCCCTTATTCAAAATCCACAATCACAAGTATCTTGCCTCTGCCAAAATTGCTCGTGAAACCCTAGCTCACCATTGAGATACTTTCACCGTGAGAGCCCCTTTTGGCCCATTTCCACCATTGGAAAAAGAGAAGAAGCAGCTTGAAGCTCGGAGCCACCGACATCGGACCAGCGCAACGGACTTCACCAACCTCCACATCGGAGGTAACATCAATAAAGATCATTATTTACTTTCTACTGTTTTTGCTTCATGAATGTTTAAATTTAGTTTTTAATTCTGTTATAGCTTTTTAATTCATATATCATTGAACTGCTACTAAGGAATCCATTTTCCTTAGTAGGTACTCATTCGTACAAGCTAGGGCTAAAACCTTAGCAACAGTTTTGGCGATTCCGCTGGTTTATTTTCTGCAATTTTATTTTCCATTTTTTCCTTTCGGCTATCCCTTTCGGCCGCCGCCGACCGCGACTTTCAGCCCCATAGCCGCGGCCCGACCGCGCCTATGTCTCTCAAACCCGCGGTCCGACCGCTTCTGTTGGCCTCAAACCCGCGGTTCGACCGCGCTTTTTTGCCTCAAACCTGCGGTCCGACCGCGTCTGTCGGCCTCAAACCCGCGGTCCGACCGCGCTTTTTTGCCTCAAACCCGCGATCTTTCTTTCTTTCTTTTTTTTTTTTTTTTTTCGGCCAGAAATCCGCGACCTGACCGTTGCTATTTCCCTCAAACCCGCGGTCCGACCGCGGGATTCCGCCACAAACCCGCGGTCTGATTTCTGGATTTTTTTTTTTTTTTTCTCCGAGAATTTTTTTTTTTTTAATTTTTTTTTTTTTCAATTGGGGGGGAAATCAGGCCTTTTGCTGCCATATTTTCTGCACCTGCACAGCCATCTATTCTACCTGCAGCCCTACAGCCTTTCTGTCCCATGTTTACAGAATCGTTTAAAATTTTTTTAGCATTGTTTATTCAGCATTATTTCAGCATTGTTTATTCAAATAAATTTTGCATGGTATAAATTATTTCATTCAATTATATTGTTATTTCGGAAGTTGCCCTGGCACTTCTCCTTTGGGTTCATCACCTCACCAGCACACAATCTGTCACCTAAATCAAGTGAGACTTAAAAAATACTTAACTCAACCAACATTCTAACCCCACTTAGGGGAACACAAAAGAATTTTTGTAGTTAGGTAGGATCAAGGGGATAGGCTTCCAATAACGCCCCTTGGTTATTTACACTTGAGACATAGTTGTTGTCCTTTAGGGAACCAAAATCCCCTAGTATTTTTTGACACAGTCACAACCAGATTATCAGAAGGCCTCTCCCTTAGGAGGGTTGAAGTCGTGAGATTGGTTCCGGAGGTCTGAGTGGAATACCGAACTCCATTCAGTAACTGAAGGGCTACCTTTCGCAGTTCTCGGAATATCCCTGTATAGGGAATATTGTGGTTAAAGAACCAAGCGGCAGATTTACCTTTCTGGACGTGTCATGAACGGGGTATCTTAGTTGCCATTTTTCTAGGATTTGACTACCCGGTGTCCCTCCTGGTAGGGGGATACTTTAGCCACTTGGCTTTCCTATCCATATTGTCTGACTTGGATTTCATCACCTTGCAGAGGATATGTCTAGTTGAGTCATAATACTACTAGTTAGGTGTTTGCATGCTCCCTTACCTCCTTTTGGTCTAGTAAGTCCACCGTTTTCTATTGTTTAGCAAACCTTTTGCTTATTGGTATTCTGACCATTTTTGTTGACACTTCGCCTATTTGTAGCACAGCTGTTACAGTGGGCGTTTTGAGTTGATTGTTGGCCTGAGTGCCCTATTTTTTTGAGCTCTCCTTCTGCACACTCGGTTGCATTAGGGTTTTTTGAGCCTTTTTGTAGTTACCTCAACTCACAGAGATTTGACATCCTTTATCACCATTGCTTCCCCGAGACATTCTCGGCACCTCAGAGGCGAACCCCCACAGCACGGATCACTTGATACCACTCGTCGTAGATCTCGAGCCTTGTCACTTGACTCCACTCGTCAGCGGCATAGGACTCAGTCACCAGATTCTGACGCCACTTATTTTACCTCAGACTCGGAGCCTGAATCCGAGAACACCCTTTACACCGCCCCTACTAGCCCCATGGCTGGCATGAATCCCACTCCCTTCATGGGAGGGACCATTGGTGGCACATCCACCACTCCACCAGTTACCACACCTATCATGGGTATGCCCTCCACGGGAGGCCCCTCTACTGTTCCCCTCACAGTACCGATTCCCACAGCGGGAATACCTATCCCCACTCCATTAGTGACTCATACCACCATTGGTGGGGTAGGTTCGACCTCCACCACCTTAGTTCCCCCATTTGGGGGAAACATCCCTCACATCACCCCTCCACTTGGGGGCATGGGCCCCAACTTGATCCAACCCACCTCCGTGTCACACCCTCCGTCCAGTTTGCCATACATGGCTAGCCTCAACCTACCTGACCTAGCCAGATTAACCAACGACCCCATCCGACACAACCCTACGTGGCCCCCCATGCCTACCAAGCTCCCCTCTGACATCCCTAAGTTCGAGGGTAAGGCCGGTGAGGACCCACAAAACCATATCATGTCCTTCCATCTATGGTGTTCCTCAAATTCCATAGTAGACGACTCCATTCGCCTCCGTTTATTACAGCGCACTTTCACTGGCTCTGCTGCCAAATGGTATATCGAGCTGCCCCATGGAACCCATGCCACCTTTACATCCCTGGTCTCGACCTTCCTACAATTCTTCCAGTTACCTGTCCGCTATGACGCGGGCGTGGAGATCCTCCTATCGTGCCGGCAGAACACGGCTACCCATATCACTGACCACATTCACGAATGGCGGCGACGCCGTAGCCTATGCAAAATCAAGTTAGATGACCGAATCTTCCTCGATTGGTTCCTAAAATCCCTCCTTCTGCTCATTGCTAAGGATGTGGCAGCCGAAAGACCCCAGTCGGAGGAAGAGGCTATCCTTAAAGCCCAGCAGTTCGATCTTATTTATGCCCAGTTGAGTTATCTTTATACCATCATACCTGATGCCCCTCGCGGCGATCCCTCCCAGCACGATCCGCCGGGGGCATCCCACGCTGCCAATGGCATCATTGGCCGTCTCTCTTCGCAGCCTCAGCCATTTTCCATAGCCCGTCCTACCCTTGGTCTTGAACCTTCGCGGGCTATAACACAGTCCGGAGCAAACAACTCGTATGCTCAAATACCACATCAACACCATTCCCATGGACCCTCATGTCCACCTCAGTGTTTCGGTAATATGATTCCCGCTTACACCCCCTCGGTCGCACCTCAGCCCTACTATCACCAGCAGGCTGCACCAGCTTCTGCGCCGTCACCAGCTCAACCTCATTATTACCAACCACAGCCAGCCCTTGCGGCAAACCCACAACCCGCTCCACAGCACTACCAACAACCTCCTCAAGTAGCTGCACCAGTGCAGCCTCCACCTCCATATTATCCACTACAGCCTGCTCCAGCCCCAGTGCAACCTCAGAATCCACCTGCTACCCAAGGGCAAGTTTACGCCCAACAAACCCCGCAGAAAAACCAGAACAACCAACGTAACCAGGGCCAACAAAACCGCGGCAGGGGCCGGAATTTGCGACCAAACTATCCTTGTTCTGTTTGCGGGGTCTATGGCCACTACACGCATTTTTGTCCACATATGGAGCGGGCTCGGCAACTTTTGGCTGCTGATGTACAACGCCAAGGGCAGACGGCTCCTCAAGCACCGCCCAACCTGACACAACCTCAGCAGCCACCTTTGGTGCTGCAAAACCCCTTACCAACCCAAGGCATGGTGAATACCCAACCATTGGCTCCTCCTCAAGCCAACGCGCCAACCCAACCACAAATCACTTACGCTGCTCCTGATCAACCAATGCTTGACTCAGGTATCCACCCCTTGTTGATGATGTCCTCCGATAAGGTCAACCTCCAGACCCAACGGAACCAATATGGCTCCACCTCTGAAGCCATATGTACCCTGTCCCATAACACGCGAACTCCTACTAATCAACCGCCCTTGTTGCCTCAACCCCCTTTGGTACCTAGTCACATTGGTGCTACACCCATCCATACCATTCCTTTCCTCTTCCCTCCCTTAGGAGTAGTTAGCGCCCCGGTCATGGCCACCCTCAACCTTCCTGGGTTAACCTTAGGATTACCTGTTTGGTATCTTTCGCCTCCCATTCGTCCGCCGACACCAGATATCATCCTGCAACCAGTGCAACCCATCATCACTACTAATCAACCACCTCCTGGTGTCGCTACCCCGTCGCCCTCCGCAAAACCTCCCCCTCCTCTTACCAAACCCACTGGGGGCAGAGGCCCCCAACCCTACACTGCTGTCCCACTTGCTAAGACAGTCAAAAACCCCCCTGTGTTTCGTGCTCCTCCCAAATGTGCGCTATGCGATGAGTTGGGCCATGTGACTCACCTATGTCCTCAGTTACCAGCATTAAAGAAATACATGCAAATGATCGACGATGACCCTGCCATCCCGGTTGTCCATCTAGATCCAACCCCTACGCCTCGCGACAAATCCCTGCGCACTAACCACTCTTGTGCCTTATGCGATGTTTACGGGCATTACTCCCATCACTGTCCCGATCTCCCCAAGTACAGAATAGCTCTCTTTGAGATGAACAATCCGGATCTTGAGACGGCACCACTCACCATTGAGGAAATCCATTCCCCGGTCTCGTCCCCTTCCGAAGAGGTTAATACCACTCTCTTTGAGATAAACAATCTGGATCTCGAGATGGCCCGCCTCACCATTAAGGAAATCCACTTCCCGGTCTCTCCCCCTTCCGGAAAGGTCAATCCCGTTCTTTTGGAGATGAACCATTTAGATCTCGAAAATCCATCACCCACCATAGTGGAGATCCACCCCCCGAACTATCCCTCTTCCGAAGAGATTAATACCATACATATGATCTCTTCCGTCACTACACCCTCGTCAATTGATTTGACCACCCACACATTCCGTACGGATGAGGAAATTCTCGAAGCTCTCACTGCCCCGGATTATCCTTGGGATGAAATGCACCATCGTTCCTACTTTATCCCAGATGAATCTTCATCTAACACCGCTACCCAATATGTAGTCGAATCCAAAGAATTCCTTCCCCACAAGGTCGACTGGTTCAAGGACCCTATTCCTGCTCCTGACGCCTTCGAAGCGGGTAACATGGCCAACATCTCACCTGTCATTCAAATTGACATCGCTGCCCCAGGAGGTACCCTCGAACTCATCACTTTAGGAGCCTCTTGCAGTAAGCAAGAAATTGAGGAATACAACAAACTCTTCAGAGAATTCCGTGATGTATTTGCCTGGTCCTATACTGAAATGCACGGTCTTGACCCTGCCATTATAGAGCACCACATCGACACATGGCCTGATGTACCCCCCGTTCGTCAGAAACAGCATCCCATTCATCTCTAGCTACAGTTTTGGAATCATCACGACGAGACCGTCACGATGGTCACCTCGTAGCATTGTTTTTTCTACGTCATTTTTTGCCCATTTTTTAGACACCACTAGTCGCCTCGGTTTACGCGCCACTTCGGTCGTTCTCCATTTTTCACACTGTTGATATCGCTGGATTCATTTTTCTGAACTCATGATGATGCTTGAGATCATTTCTCGCTCTCACTTGATACAATTTCAACATTGTGCCCCGACACCTTGTTGCCTCGGTTTACGTGCCACTTCGGCCGCTCTCCGTTTTTAACACTTTTTATATAGTCGGATTCATTTTTCCGAGCTCGTGATGATGCTTGAGATCATTTCTCGCTCTCACTTGGTACAATTTCAACATTGCGTCCCTACACCTTGCCGCATCAATTTGCGCGCCACATCGGTCGTCATCCAATTATTTTACATGAGCCATCCACTCCTGTCATACTGCAAATATCTCGTTATTTTGACACCATTCATCCACCCTACAAGGAGGCTCATCAGTGTTCCCCCCTAACCTCAGTTCAGGTCATCATACATGTTCCTTCATCGAACACTTCCTCCTTGCCTGACCATTCCCTCAATTCAGAGTCTTCTTATTTGCTTTCAGACTCCTTAAAATTGAAAGCAACCACGAGCATGTACTGTCCTGGGCTCGTAAAATCCACACGACAGTACCATTCAATCACTTCAGAGTCTTCTTATTTGCTTTCAGACTCCTTAAAATTGAAAGCAACCACGAGCATGAACTGTCATGGGCTCGTAAAATCCACATGAGAGTACCACTTTATATCCACACTTCTGCTAGTTCCCTAACCCATGAAGAAGTCCCCCCGCGCCTCTTGGCGCTATGATCAATCCTCTCGGCAGCACCCCAGATAAGGTCGCCTTTGTTCAGAGTATTCTGCAGTCTCCCATCATTTTACCACAGTTTCAGTCTACCTCAGCCCAGTCACCCTCAGATCCTATATAGCTATGATCCCTTTACCCCCAGTCAGTTTCATATGCTGCCCGATCATCCCCGCCATCATACTCTGAACACAGGAAGTTTGAGTCCACCCACTCTACTTGCCCAGTTAGTCCCACCATTTTATCACTCTTACCATCAGTACTATCACAGTTCAGTTTTTTCACCTCGCGCTCCTGTCAAAGAAACATCATTGCCTTGACAGTTTCCGGTCTCCCTCTGTCGACGACAACTCCTTTATTCCAGAAGATAGACCTAGAGGTCCCTGCGCCTTGGACACATCACCATCTGTGGTGCGTGCCTACGGACCATTTCGAGAGGAATCATTATTGCCTCTCCGAATGGTTGTTTCTTACATGTTCGACTTCAACACATTGATCGCATCATTGAGAATCGCGCAGGATTCATATCCAGTCCATGATTTGTCGAAAACCCTGGATTTCCCCCAACTCTAGCAAATTGGTGAGTCACTTCGGAACGCCCAGTTATATGTTCCCGTGGATGTCCGGGCTGCGTTGGCAATTGTATTCAGAAGCCATTCAGTTCTATGCTTCTTTGAGTACCCAGTTCAGTTCCAAATCAGTGTACCATTACGAGTGTGACCCTTGTCACTCTGATCCAGCAGCGCATCCGTTCCTTCAGAACCACATTCAGTAGCACTGCTGCCATTCTAGTGTATCAGTTTTTCAACTTAGACATGGTCAGCTCAGACATGGTCAGCTCAGCAGTATGTTCCAGATTTGTGTCCCTTCCGGACCCTCATGATATGCACAGTGATTATCTACTACAGGTCCTTCAT
>LPNX011088592.1:59497-78104 GCA_001517045.1 Pseudotsuga menziesii
TGCCACCAAAAGGCCATAAAACCCTCTTTTCCTCCAAAAATATCCAAAAAGGAATAAAAAATATAAAATAATGAGGAAAATGAGGAAAAAACCCTAAACAGCTGAAACCCTAAACAGCTGAAACCCTAACCCTAAAACCGCATGGTTTCCAACTATTAATAAGTGATGGAGACCCCTTATTCAATATCCACAATCACAAGTATCCTGCCTCTACCAAAATTGCTCGTGAAACCCTAGCTCACCATTGAAGCTACTTTCACCGTGAGAGCCCCTTTTGGCCCATTTCCACCATTGGAGAAAGAGAAGAAGCAGCTTGAAGCTCGGAGCCACCGACATCGGACCAGCGCAACGGACTTCACCAACCTCCACATCGGAGGTAACATCAATAAAGATCATTATTTACTTTCTACTGTTTTTGCTTCATGAATGTTTAAATTTAGTTTTTAATTCTGTTATAGCTTTTTAATTCATATATCATTGAACTACTACTAAGGAATCCATTGTCCTTAGTAGGTACTCATTCGTACAAGCTAGGGCTAAAACCCTAGCAACACCCATGGTCTCATATCAGCCCTAGAGGTCGATCTAGGGGGAAAAACCATTTCCATCCAAGTAGAAGTGGTAGACGCCCCTTTAGATTACAACCTCCTTCTAGGAAGGAATTGGTTTTATGCCATGACTGTTGTTGCTTCAACAGTATTTCGAACAGTCCAATTCCCGCATCTAGGGAGAATTGTTACTATTGATCAGCTTGATTTCTATACGCCGGATGTTACTACATCCATGGCTAATAACATCCCCATGTTAGGTCAGTCCCCTCCTCCTTACCAGTCGATTGGGGTAGGCATGATGAAGGATTCATCCCTTATGGGGATTTTTCCATCCACCCCTCCTAGCACGGATACCGCGACAGTCCATATGATCGTCTCATTTGATTATGAGCCTAAGGGCAAACATGTTGTTGAGTCCATCCCATTGAGTCCACATGAAGCTATGTATGACACCATTCAAACCTTTTCTGATGATCACACTGATGACCTTCATCTAGTGGCTTTGGATCCTTACCATTTATCGTACTAGTTAGAACCTTCTCTTCATGTTCTAGATTATCTCTCTGATACTTTTCCTTCTGATGATTCTATTATGGAGATCATGAATACGAATGAGCCCATTTGGGAGGATCAATATCATAGATCCATGTTCCTCCCCATACCAGTTTGGGTAGCCATGATTTTGCATCCTTGTTTCCTACTGATATTGTCAACGTTCTCCGAAGTGCTATATTGTTGCAAGATACAGTTTCTAAAGGAAACCTTTGCAACATTACTCAGATGAACCCAATTGACATATCAGCCAAGCCTGATGTTATCGAGCATGTTCATGTTCGGAAAAACTGCTCGGCAGATGAATCTAAAGCATACAAGGCACTTTTTAAGGAATTTCGTGATATTTTTTCCTGGTCCTATGAAGAGATGCCGGGGATTGACCCATCCATTGTGGTCCATGAGATTAAAACCTATCCCATGGATAAACCTGTCAGGCATAAACTTAGGCAAGTCCATCCTCGGAAGGCCACAACTATTAAAGCTAAAATTGAGAAACTTCTCAAAGCTGGGTTTATTTATCCTGTACCTCTAACGGAATGGGTATCAAACATTGTCCCTGTCAATAAAAAGAAGGGCACCATTAAAGTCTGCATCGAATTTAGGGATTTAAATAAAGCTTGTCCCAAGGACAACTTTCCTACCCCGCACATCGATCAGATTATCGACAATTGTGCCAAAAGTGTCATCTTTTCATTCATGGATGGCTTCTCTGGTTATAATCAGATTGAGATATTACCCTCATATCAACATAAGAGAGCATTCATTTTCCCATGGGGAACCTTTGCATATAAAAAGTTACCTTTTGGATTGAAAAATGATGGAGCCACATTCTAGCGTGTGATGTCCTATGCATTTCACGACATTAAACATATTGTTGAACCGTACCTTAACGACCTCCCTACTCATTCACAGTGATGGAAGGACCATCCTGGTCATCTTAGAGACATATTCCTAAGATTCTATCATTATAATATACCACTCAATCCGCATAAATGTATTTTTTGTGTTGAGATGAGACATCTGCTAGGCTTTGTTGTATCCAAAGATGGCATCCAAATTGATCCTTTGAATATTGCCGCTATCTTAGATCTACCAGCCCCAACTAACCTCCTTGAAATCCAAAGTTTGCAAGGGAAGGCAAACTTTCTCTGTCGTTTCGTGTGCAATTTCGCAGAGAAAATGCATGGTTATATCCGTCTCCTCAAGAAGAACACTCAGTTCTTCTGGGATGACCAAGCCCAATGCACCTTTGATAATCTTAAAACGCTCTGACTCATTCACCCATGATACACCCCACGAATTATTCAAAGGACTTTCTCTTGTATATTGCTGCCTTTGCTACTACCATTTCCATGGTTTCAGTGCAGGACAATCTCCATGGTCAGGAGCACGTGATTTATTAAGCCAGTAAGAATCTTATGGATTTTGAAACTCATTATTCACATGTGGAGTAGTTAGAATTGGCCACGGTCATTGCTGTACAAAAATTTTGTCACTACATTTTGCTCCACATTACCACTGTATTGGCAGACTAGAACCCGATGTACTACATCCAGACTTGTCAGGTACTTGGGGGCAAGTAATCCCATTGGATTGTCATCCTTCAGGAGTTTGATATGGAGTTTTCCAAGGCCACATCAAAGAAATCCTTGGTCTTTGCTGAGATTATGTGTGATCTTCCCTATGCTTCGACGGAATCTAAGCCCAGTGATTCATTTTCAGATGAATTCCTGTTCCTGATTAGCACTACTAATGCTTGGTATGCAAATTTGCTGATTTATCTCCAAACACAATGATTTTAGCTGCATTTATCCTGTGATGATCATCGTCGTATCCGTCACCACTCGAAATACTATCTCATCTCAAATGATACTTTGTATAGATGTGGGATCGACTCTATTTTTCGGTGATGCCTCACCCATGAGGAGGTTGAACATGTGTTGAATGATTGCCACTCTAGAGAATGTGGTGGTCATTTATCTGGGATGGCTACAGCCTAGAAAATCCTTCGCGCTAGGTATTTCTGGCCTTCTTTCTTCAAAGACTGTCATGAGGCTATTAAGAAATGCCCACCTTGTCAACACTTTTATCCTAAAAAGTGCACCCATCCTACTCCACTACACCCCGTCATTTCCATTGGCCCATTCGCCAAATGGGGGATTGACTTCATGCATTGTAAACCTACCTCATCCGGGGAGCATGGTCACATCATCGTAGCCATTCATTATTTCACAAAATGGGCTAAGGCCATGCCTACATATGCAGAAGGCGGTAAGACTGTCGCTCTCTTCTTGTTCAATCATATCATAGCTAGATTTGGAGTTCCACAGTCCATCATCACTGATCACAGATCTCATATCCGTAATCAAATGATGGAGAAATTGAGTGCTAAGCTAGGGTTTCATCATGAAAACTCTATGTAGAGGCCATCAACAAAGTTTTGAAAAATATGCTTTGTCGGATGGTTGGAGATCATAAATCCAACTGGCACCACTACTCTTTGGGGTTATCGGACTTCTATGAAAATAGATACTGGTTTCACGCCATTACAACTTGTCTATGGACTTGAAGCTGTCTTGCCGATCCAATGTCAGATTCCATCTTTACAACTTGACGTTGAACTTCTCCTAGACACTTCCACATAGGAAGAAAGATTTTCGTACTTGAGTAACCTTGACGAGACTCGCAGAGATGCTGCCTTAGCTAATGA
The DNA here is from genome assembly GCA_001517045.1 of Pseudotsuga menziesii. Taxonomy (NCBI): domain Eukaryota; kingdom Viridiplantae; phylum Streptophyta; class Pinopsida; order Pinales; family Pinaceae; genus Pseudotsuga; species Pseudotsuga menziesii. The sequence goes on from LPNX011088592.1 coordinate 63,314, forward strand.
GGCACATAAGAAACATGTCAAGGCACAATATGATAAATCCATCTAGCCTCATGCCTTTAATGAGGGTGACCTAGTATTGACTTATGACCAAAGATATGACAAACTAGGGAAGGGTAAGTTTGAGTCCATGTGGTACGGACCTTTCATTATTTCTAAGGTGTCAGAGAAAGGAGCTTACGAGCTCATTGATTATGATGGAATCCCTTTGGGGAAATCTCGCAATGGGTTGTACCTGAAAAGGTACTATGCCTATGTCTTTCTTAGATAGTATATTGTATATATGTATATTGATTGACTTTCAGTGTGCTTTTAGTATTTTCAAGATGGTTTTGAGTTTTAGTGTCCACATCTGTTTATACCATGTTTTGGTCATGCAGATGGCTTTCTATGGCTTTGCTGATGGTGCTTGCTGCCACACCTAGAATCTCTCCTCGACTGCTTGGGTCCTCTATTCTCCAGCTGAAGATTTGGTCAGTTCAGGAGTGGTTTGCATAGGTCCCGCTACTAATAACATCGCCAAGTATGAAGTGGTCATCGGTCTTCTGACTAAAGCTTCCTACCAAGATGTTCATGATCTAGTAGTCTTAATGGACTCACAGCTCATGGTTTGTCATTTAAACCATGTTTACACCATTAGAAACCCTGTGCTCCTCCACCTCTTTTGGAGAGTACGTTTGCTGGAAAGGTCATTTGAAACTACTTCCTATAGGGAACATAATGTAGTTGCTGATTCATTGGCTAATTACATCCTAGATTGGTATATCTCCCATTCATGACGTCAAATCAAACATGGTACATTGTAAATAAACATTCAAAGACACATAAAACTCATAGAAAATACATTTTTCCATTTGAAACATATAAACACTGTGTAAAAGTATGTATATATATATACGAAAAAGTTTACAAAAATAGGTCTCGAGACCTTATCTGAAGCATTTAGGCTTTCAGGAAAAATCATCATACAAAATCCCGAAGCTGTCAAATTTCAGTACATATCTCATACACTAGTGGTGCTCATGATAGCACATCACTGCTCGAGCTACCCTACGTAGTAGCCTACTGAATCGACCCGGTACACCTACTATGGATCTTTGATATCTCATCAGGAGGTCATCAATTTCAACATCTGGGATGTCCAAGCTCAACCTTTCTAGGTTTTCCTCCAGCTCCCCGGTGATATCATCACCCTGTGGTACAAAGTAGGCTCCCGCCCGCTTATACAATGGAGATGCTCCTTCAGGTCACGCTGCTCCCACATTTGCATGAGAATATATAGGTCTTGTCACTTAACATAAAAAATATAAAACTTTAAAAAACATAAAAACATTTCATCCATTTTAGGGTTTCTTGCTTCTTACCGATATTGCCCCATTGTCCACCAGGTGGGAGTGGTAGGTCAGGATCTCCAGTGAAGTCCATGCCTGCATAAGCATAATCCTCAACCGTGAGGATCTGATCTTGGAGCCATCTAAAGAATGGGTCACTGAACTTTACCCTTCCCCTACCCACTCCTATGCGAGCCATGACCTGGACCCACCTTAGCATACGGGGGTCCCATGCTCTCAGACTCCAGAAGACCACCTCAGGTCTCATCTGTGGAACCCACTCGAAGAAGAAGTAGGCTAAAATGGAACCAAAGCCAAACTTCTTTAGCTCTCCCTGCTGACACTTAGTCAAATTATCTTTGAAGATTGGAAGCATGGCTTCCTCCCAGTTGAACACCGTGGCTGCCATGGCCTCTATGGTGTACAGCATATGTGCCCTAGAATCATGGTACATAGCCTAACTCTCGGCCATGATCTGCATGGTAAATAGGACGGTCCATAGGGCCCTATCCATCACTGCTTTGATGGGGATCTTCTTCCCCGATGTACCTGTCCCTGGTGCACAGTGACAATATATAAGCTCTCTAGTGGTAATATCCCCTCCACAGGATCCTGTCAGTGAGATGGGGGCACCCTGTCTTGAGGGACCTCTCAAGAAGAAGATGTCCTCTACTTCCACCATAAGGATATGGCCCCCCACCTTGAAGTACTACTACTCTGGAATTCACATCTGTAGTATGTGTTCCAATAATCACTCATGTGACACCATGCTTGGGGTCCAGAAAAACTTCAGGATCCCATAGTCCCGTAATGCGGCAATGAAACCTTAATTTCTCTCAGCAGTAGCATCCTCATTGTCATGCACTCTTTCTTTCCATATCACCATGTTTTGAGTCACCTAGACCTACCAAAAAACAATAATGGTATGCATTAGAATCATCCTTAAATCATTAAAAATCAAAGGAATGAATTTATATTGCCCATGCTATCAGTTTAAGTTCTCCATGGTTGGCACCGCCTGTGCACCATTGGAGACAGGTGGTGGCACTGCTTGTCCACTATGTTATTGGCGCAGTTCTTGGGTGGTACCGCGTATCCCGCAAGGGGTAGCCGCAGTGCTCGCTTTTAAGGTTTTAGGGCTTTCCATGTAAGCCTAAAACCCCACCAAATCTAAAAATAAATGATATGAAATGAAAGAGAAAGGTCTTAGCTATTACCTTCAACTGACGATGCTAAAAACAGACGGTGGAAACTCCCGGTATCAGCTGTGGAAGATCTGGCTAAGAAAATGCTCCAAGTGCTCTCTGCTATAGGTAAATAGTGAAATGATTTGGTTTTTTACTATTTACATGAATTATATAGGCATTTTTGGGTCGACATACTATAGTTTTGATGTAAAATCATATTTTAGTCAAAGTTTATCTGTCGTAATCCCTTAATGCTAGTCTTAAATGCATTTAACACTTGTTTCTGAGTCGTTTGCAGGATAAGAGAACTTTAGTAAGAAGCTTTGAAAGTTTGTTTATGGATTTTTCGCACTTTCATAAAATGGAAAAGGTCGTTGAGTGTTTATTACGACACTTTGTCATGCTCGTTAAAATCTAGTATCAAAGGTCCGAGTCCATTTCAAGTTTCTTTCCAGGCTCGTAAAAATCAACATTGTGTAAAGAAGCGTCATGGAGTCCTCTTTTCAACTCTTTTGCAGGCTCCTTAAACACAAAAAGGTCATCGAGTCCATTTCCAATTCTTTCTAGGCTCGTAAAAAATATGACATTTTGTAAAGAAACTTCATGGAGTTCTCTTTAAACTCTTTTCAGGCTCCCTAAATACGAAAAGATCATCGAGCGATCTTGTCTTCTTCACGCTCGTTAAAGTATTTGAAGAGTCGTCCATCTGATGGTAGGTTATCTCTTTTTCGGTTTGGATAGGACTATTTATGAAAAAGGAACAATCTAGCCAATTATGACTGAAAGAGTTATCTAAGGTATGATTTTACACTTTTTCGGGCCTTAGAGACTAAATCATACGAAAAAGGACCCCTTTGGAGTCTTCTTTTGTATTTGTTCAGACTCTGTAAACATGAACGATACCAAGTTTTCTTTCAGTGGACTTGTTAAATTAAACATTGAGAGACCCCCTTTGGGAACGAACCCCTCCTCTCTCAAGTTTGTAAAACATATGAGTCTGGACTTGTCTTCCAACAAGCTATATCGAGTGTTTGTTACCCTCTTCGAACTCGTAAAACCGAAAAGAGGCACTCATCGATCATGATAGGGGAAATGGGAGGGGAATCATTTTGCAAATAATGGAAGTTGTTTGTCATTACCTTTAAACATGGCACTTGTCTGCACAATCATGTTAGTCAATTTGGTATTAAGCTGATCTCTGTGACGATCCACTTTCATGAGTCATGTCAATCCTTTGAGTCTTTCGAAAGAATGCATTGTCCACTGTCGCATTGTGTGTTTGTTTCGTTCAGTCATGCTGCCAAGTCTTTTTGTCATGCCGCCTGATGTTCAAAGGGGATTTGAAGAATTTTTACCTCTGCAGTCTACAAAGTCTTTGTGTCAGTATCTTTGAGTCAGTCATATGGTTACTACAATCACATCATTCCAGAACTATGTTCTAAGTTTTGTGTTGTCGATGTGGGACTCATCATGGCCCTCCTTTGATGAGACTATTCTCGTTGACATCAGCTCCTCATCCAGGAAATAGTCTTAGAAACAATATTTGGTACCTTGAGATCTATATTCCTTAATGATATATTCTCTCGCTCTCGACATAGGTTCACATCATTAACCTTTAATCAATAGAATCGATTGGGTGTTCAACATCAGGACATCTATTCACACTCAGTAGATTGTACTAGGTTCACATCATTGAACTTTGATTGATAGAATCGACTGGGTGTTCGACATCAGGACATCTATTCACACTTAGTAGATTGTACTAGGGTACCTTGGGAATCATTGACATCAATGGTGATCTCCCTCGCACTTGTTAATGGTTCACATCATTGGCTGGTAATCAAGTGGTTTCTACTATGTTCGACTTCAGATCATTGTAATCACATGGATAGAATCGTACTTTGTGGAAGACGAGATGAAGACCCTGGGTATTTGTTTAAAGCGCTCATTGCTTTTCCCTAGGTTGCGATGGAGTTTCGTATATCTAGTATGGATCCACATTTGTATGGTTGTGGCTATGCTCAAATTTGCATCTATATGACATAGATCTACGTTGTATGTCTGGTAGCTATGTCCAAGTTTGAGTCCTCTATCACATGGATCTACGCTGTATTCTAGTAGCCATGCTTGTTTATGAGTCCTCTCATGGATCTGCCTTGTATTGAACTACAGCCATGAGTTTGGTTACTTGTGTTTATGAGTCAACATACTGATGTACTACAAATGCCTACTTGACGACATGCTTCGATCAAGCCAACATTTTCATCTCATGGCGACGACTTGTTCTCTCAAAGCTCTCGTTTATCATATCCCTCTAAGAATCATGCTTTGGGGGGCATCTTGTTATACCAAAATACTGTCACCATAATGTGATAAGAACTTTGACATACCTACTTGCCCTGAATCCCAGCTCTTGGATTGGAAACTCATGGTTATTATCAATCTTCCATGAAAATTCCCAGCACCACGCTTCTTCTGTTGTCCAGAAGTGGTACCTTGTTTGCACCACCTATCCCTTGTTGTCCACAAGTGGTGCCACCGCTTATGGCCCTTAGTACATAAGTGTTTCTTACCAGAACCTCTTTGTCATTTAAGGAGAAACACAGTACCCTTGGTAAAAAGGGAAAAAGAGAAGTTTCTCAAGGCTTCTAGATGATAAGCCTTGTGTCCTCCCTTATCCCTACTGTTGTGGGTCAGTTGAGTTCGAGATTAGAGGCCACCTCACCCACTAATCTCTCAACCATCCCTATCCATTAAGCCTTATAAATATGAGCTCATAGCCATGGTTGAGGAGAGAAATCTTAAGGTATTGTTATGCTGTTGGATTGATCACTTGGCCCAAGACCATTTGGGGGAGCATAGAGAGCTAGAGTCGGAGCTTTTGGGGATGAGAATGCTTGGTTTCATGGAGATGCATGTCAACACTAAGGCTTGGTTGTAAACTTCTTCATATTTCTATATTAATGCAAGTTGATTTCTATCCCACATATATTGTTGTTGTGTGATTTCACATGTATGTTGTTAGATTCCTTAGTCACTAACATAGATTAGTAGATTATATTCTGGTGGTTTCGATATGTTTGCGTGTTAAAGCTTATTGCAGGTACACAGGGTAACGATTGAAGCATTACATTCCAGGTATCTATGACATCTAGGGAGAGTCTTCAACCTCTGTCCTCTATTTGTTCTGGATCTGAACCATTCAGACCAGTGGAACACCTTGCTATCCGTGGGGGGTGAAATATTCCAGCTAACAAGAGTGAGAAATTATCATTGAGACAATTTATTACATTTGAAGGATGAATACTTAACATCATTTATAATTCATGTAATCTCGAGGGTGAGAATTTAACAAGAAGAAAATCATTTAAATATGTTGTAATAATGTCTATTGACTTACCCTATAATAATAAGAATGGTGTGTTTACCATTAGAATAACAAGGGGATGGTTGCAAAGCAGCTAACCTTTGCCTTATGTTTAGATAAAGACAACTAAAATATAATAAGAAGCATTGCTAGAGACAACTAGAACATAGTAAGAAGCATTTCTAGATAATTATTAAGTGCATATTTCAGAGGGACCGTGGAGCTTGAGATGTTGTGCTTGGGCTTCTAATCAAACACACCAAGGGGCTATCAAAATGAAACTTTAACTTTCAAGAGTAAATGAATAATTGTTTGGTCCCCAAATAGAGAACAATATTTCTAATGCTTGGCAACATATTAAAAGTTGTCAACCTAGCAATTGGATTGAGTTGAAGGAAGGACTGACTAACTTAAGTATAAGTTTTATATTATTTAACGAACGAAAATACTCACATCTCCATAGACAAGCCACATGAGCACTACAAACCCATAGCCTTCACACTTTGATTGATGCCATAAGAACCTTGAATTTGTGATCCCAACGATGACAACTGGGAAGATTCAGTCCTTAAAAACAAGATCAAAGAATCGGGAACCAACAATACTACCCCCACAAGTTGCTTTTTAATGCCATTGAATGCACAAATGTCAAACACTTCTGAAAATTAGTTTATATTATTCAAATATTCGTTTATAACATAAAGTTAAACATTACTTAGAATATTTTGAAAACCAAATTATAATGGAAGAATAATCATAGAAAGAAATTAATAAATCTAACTGTACTGCACCAACTCCTTTAATTGATTTACACCCTTAATGTCATTAAAAAAAATTACCAGCATGCCAACTTATCCATGGAGAAATCGCCACGTAAGAGCCATGTTCACGTCATATAGGTTTTTCTTCAAGTTACAAAATTAATTGTATCAGCTACGATTTTAAGGCCACATTATATAATGTAATGTTCCAAGAATTTGGCGGGTATAAGTCATAGCTTTTGTTCTACTGTTTAATTATTTTATGACCAAATAAACAAAAGTACCTAGTGTTGAGTTAATAAATCTTACTATGGTATTAAGTTAAAAGCTCAATAGCCACGTCTGTTGAGGATATAAGTTATTGATTCATGTATACATACATGAATGTTGGAACACCATTTACCTTTATGTATGTTTCATACACAATTTAAGATGCAACAATGTGTATACATAGCTTTCATCTTTTTTTTTCCCAAGTCGTTAATGGTGTCAAACATCTGGCATGAAAACGTCGACTAAGATCTCATTGCCTAGAATATGTGTTGCTCATAAGAGACTATCACAAGATGGAAAATCCCAATAAGAAGAAGTCTTATGTAGCTCTCTCTCTTTCCTCCTTGTCGTTCTCTCTCGCCTCATGCGAATTTGAGTGAGTGTGAGTGTGTATAAATGAGGGAGGGAAGACGTCTTATGTAGCTCTCTCTCTTTCCTCCTTGTCTTTCTGTCTCACCTCATGTGAATTTGGGTGAGAGTGAGTGTGTATAAATGAGGGAGGGTGCCTCCTTATTTATACCCCTCAAGTGACTGACCTCCCAACCTTACTGGGCCGATCTCTAACCCTCACAGGGCTGACTTCTCCTAGAGATACTTCAAAAATACACTACATAATATTATACTAGGGATTATTTCCTCAACTTACAACGAAGGTTGTACCTCAAGGACCATGTACAATAATGGCATCTTGAAAGGATGGAAACACATCTCCGATGGGAGTACAACAACATACAATGATAATATACATCGAAAAATCTTCCAAAGTTACAAATACAACAACAATCCCTCTAAACTAGGAATGTATTCTCTCTCTCACCATAGTCATCAACATATCCGATCAAGTCATTGTCACAGAGTCATCATTAGAGTTGCTTCCATAATCCTCATCTTGTCGATCATTGAGTAGTACTATCCATCACTAGAAGTTTCTACAGAGCCAACCATGTTTCGTGCTGGGTGTAGTCCTAGTCCTCATCCATGTCTTCATCATATTCACGAGTAAGCCATCAAGTAGGTACAACCCATGACCATTCATTACATTTCCACTGCAATCACCTGTGTCTCCTACCTTCATCTCGTCATACCCAGATCATCTCATCATCCTACACAAAACAAACAAACAGAGCACAAAGAGCACAAACGAAATGAAAACCACCCACGTTCTACTAACATAGGATTATTCCATAATATTTCATGTCAACAAGACAACCTGCAACATCCACTATGTGAGAATCTCCTAGGAGAACACCAAGTGCATTACGTCTCTCCTCATCTCCAACATGGGAACACACATATACAAGGACTGATTATGACCGCACAACCTGTGTACCACGCCAAGATCTTTTTTTTGTTCTAGGTCAACCTCAAGGACTTATTACAACTGAACAACCTGCGTCTAGTATCGTTTCTGTTAAAACAACCTTCTAGGAATTGTTACGTATGAGCAACCTACGTACCATGCCAAGACCTTTTTACACTCCGAGAAACCCACAAGACTCATTACATCCAAACAACCTATGTCCTATGCCATGATAGTTTTTTGGATAACCTGTACTAGGACTGATTACGTACAAGGATAACCTGCAACCTTAAACATGGATGATTACATTCAAGGAAAACCTACATGACTGATTATGTCCAAGCAACCTGCGTCTTACGCCAGGATCTTTTCCGCTTGGACAACCTGTATCTTTTGCCATGTGAGATCTCCTTCATCTACATATTCTAGTCTCTCGTCATCTCTAGCATAGGATTTGTTAAGACTAGAAATTGTTCCTAGTATTTGTGTGTTGTTTTTCAAAGGTTCATTTCTTAGTTACTTTTCCTTTTGAGCTTGTTTTAAATTTTAATGATTTTAAATGCATGTTTTTGGTTTTATAGGTTATAATTTGCTTTAATTTATTTTTTTCTTTCTTAAGTTTTCTTTTTAATGGCTTATTAAGTATTATATGTCTTTCAAAGTCTGAAAATGTTGTTTAAAATTTATTCCATGGTGTATATCTAAGGTCTAACTCTTGTTTTGAGCTCTTTGTCAAATATGTCATGAGGAGATTCCTGTAGCGCAAAATTCAGGATCTATATAATAAAGCGTTGCAAGAATAATGAATCATTGGAAAGAGTGGTTGTTTGATGATATAGCATGGCCATTGCATTTGAGGATACTGGGAACTTTGCAGACACTTGTTTAATACACCACGACACATGTACATAGCCATGTTCCATCTATCATGACAAATGTATGAAGCCGTGTGAATATCATTGAGAAAATCGTGGTTTTGAACTATCATGGTTTTTAGTTTGCGTTATGAGTTTTACCATTGCAGAGACGTAGTAGTTTGAAAATCTTTAAAGTTTCCTGAAGAAGTACACAAGCCAAGTTATAGTATAAATATGGGAAAGAGTGTAAATATTAATAGGTTCGAGCCTACAGACACAAGTTGGGCCATTAAATTTCCAAAATGCGCAGTGTTTGTGCTAGAAATTGTTCCTAGACTACCACAGGAACAAGCTAGAACAATCTCAATAATAAAAGCAAAATGAAATTGACTTTTATGATTTTGGTCTGAAAATTTATCAACAAGAAGGTAAAAAAATCAACAAGCTAACACAAGTACTGAATCATGAACTAGTATGAAGAATTGGGGACCAAACACATAGAAATAAACCATAAAGATTACAAATATAATACTGATTTCATCCACAATATACAAGCATTTGCATGAGTAAAAACATTAAACAAGAAATGAAGTTATATATTGCGTGATCAGACAGATCATAAACAAAACCAGCATGACAGATAAATCGGCTTATCAGTATGTAAAAAATCAATATGAGTCTTCAAACTTACATAAGAGTCCTGAGTCTTAGCTTGTAATACATACAACACTAGAGCCTCTTCTTGCACAAAATTCGAACCCTTGCATTGTATGCTTGTCCCCTCTTTATAATTAAAAAGATATAATATGAAGTAGTTCCATCTTCACTTCTTTAGGTCATTTTTGAAACTACTCAGCAGTTACATTAACAAACTTTCAAAAGATTAAAAACTAATTGACTAAAAATAGCAAAATCAGATTCTTGGGAAATTTGGTGAATTTCTGAAAAATGGGTCTCAAAGAAGCATCCATATATATTGATCCGGGACACCTGTACAAAACCTGAGAGAGATTTTTCTAAACGAGTCCGTGATGAACAAAAACCTCTCTTAGTTTTTAAAATTTCTCCTTCAATTGATCAGAATATGTGCCAGACATTTGTGATTAAAACAGGAAGTTATTAAATATTTCAAAGATTAAAAAATAGTCCACAAAGATGAATTCCAATATCTCAAATGATGATAGCTATTGAAAAATTGAGATAGGTTTTATGAATGAATCTGTGATGAACAAAAACCTCTTTGGTATTTCTAAAATTCATCTCCATTACCGCGTAATCCATGCTCAATTAAAATGACTAAAACAAGAAAAATAGAGCATAACTATGCATCTCTTTTTCTTCTTAAAGCCTTTTTAGCCACTCTTACCCATATTTTACTGTAATTTGGATTATGTACTTCTTTAGGAATTTCAAAGATTCTCAATCTTCATCTCCGCAACTGTAAAACTGATAACCAAAACTAAAAATTGTAACATTTGAAAACCACGATTTTCTAAAAGATAGTTTCATACATTTGTCATGATGATGAAGTTAGGTTATGTACATGTGTCATAATGTCTTCAACATGTGACTGGAAAAAAAAACCTTCCATTATCTTCGACTACAACAGCCACAATAATCCACCATTGTTTTCAATGATTTAGGATTCCTGTAGTGCCTTATTGCATTAACCTTGACTTTTGCACTACAGGAATGTTCTTATCCAAATTTTGACAAAAGGCTCCAAAATGAGTGTTAGATCTTAAGTATAAAGCTTGGAATAATTTTAATATAATATTTTCAGACTTTAAGATATATTTAACACTTAATAAGACAAAAAGAAAATTTGAAAAATAAAATAAAATAAATTAAAACAACTATAACTTATAAAAACCAAACAAAATGCATTAAACATTATTTAAAATTAAAAAAAAATTGTAAAGTAAATAAGAAATAAATATTTCAAAACAACACACATAGACTAGGAACAATATCCATTCATAACATCTATCTCTTGTTGTAGGATGAAAGCCTCCTTGTGACGTTGCAATAACCTGTAGATCAGTGCCTTCTGCCATCTCTACTGAAACTACCTGTTATTCTGCACACCTTCCATTGGGAAATTGGAGTCTTTATTCAACCTATATACACTAACTAACTAAACCTTTCTTGATCAAGTTGTAATCCCATTTCCAATGTAACCAGGAAAAAATTCCATTAAGCAACCAAAACTTGCTTCCAACTCCTAATATATGTATAATAAAAAATATTGAAAAACATGAAGAGCAAAAATCTAGCAACTCGCACTCACTTTCATCAAATGCTATCTCTAAGATAAAAGATTTATAATTTAATGTTGACTCTAAATAATCTGTCACTGGATCATAAAAATTGCCAAAAGTTACCTCTTCTTGTTCTGTGAAAAAGATAGACTGTCCATAAGAATCTTTTGTTTCATGAATATCATCTAGACATTGACGATCAAAGACATCAGGATCAGCCTGAATTTGCACCATAATTTCTTGGACAGTATCACCAATAATGTCAACAATCTGCTCTTTATTTTCCACACTGTCTTCAAACATATAACTATCATACATCGGCTCTGGTTGTTCAAGGACAATGGAATGAATGCATTCCTGAATCAGCTGATCAGTTTGTGCCATATCACACACATCACACATTTCTGGATCTTGCTTTTCAATTTCATCGTCATATTTATAAAAAATTAGAGCATCTTCATAATGGTTTTGAACAACAGATTTATCATAACCATGAATATAAGAAACTTCTGATATGATGTTAAAAGTGTCAACAACATGGATTTCATCAATTTCAGTATCAAAACAAAAAGGAATAGAATATAATTCATCACGGAATTCTTGTCCTGGAACCTCAATCTCTTCATCATAATCAGGAGCATTCTACGAAATTTCAAATGATGATACTGAAAGTTCATGTTTTTCTTCATTACAAGGTTGATCTTCCTTTTTCACATGTAACATACCACTCGTATTGTCATCACTGAATTGTTACATACAAGAGCCTAAATATTTTTCAACGACATAGATTATGTTATCTCTAGGGTTGTTTTCACCTGTTTATTTTTAAATTTTTGATTATCGTTGGTTTTTATTGTTTTAATTTTGCTTTGTTTATATTTTATGATTGATTGATTTTCTTTAGGGTTGCTTTTATAACCTAAAATCATCAAAATATTCATTCATTAGTCATGAGCCCCTGTATGTGCAAAGGAGTATATGTTATATGGTGAATTCTCACTAGGAGCGTTTTAATTCAGAATGTCCAAATGGCATTTCATTGAAAAAAGTTTATTATTTATTAATATCATGGTATATCAAAGCTTTTGTCATCTGTGAGGATTTGAGATTTGGGAAAGAAGCAATGCCAGTTCCTTGTGCGATTGATGGAGACTTAATGGATCCATCTATTTCTGCTCTCTATAAAGAGGGTCAAGATCGTAACTTTGATACATACATGCAGAATTTCACCTACATCATTGAGAGGCTGCTGGACCCTTCACTTGGTTTTGACACAAAGAGCTCACAACTGGGATGTACATGCACACAACCACAGTGTTTTCCTGAATCATGTGATCATGTTTACCTCTTTGACAATGACAACGATGATGCAGAAGACATTTATGGAGAACCCATGCATGGTAGATTTCCATATGATGAAAAGGGTTGAATAATTTTGAGAGGGAAGTTGATTAGTGGAGACTATGGAAGTACAAACACGTGGGAAGCCTATTTGATTCTTTGCTTGAAAAAGTTCTCTGCATGAACATCCTGTCTTCAGATTACTTCAAAGAACTATACAGGCTGTGTCACATCCCCGTGCCTCTGACCGGCAAAGAGGACGAGATCTACGAGCTCTATCAGACCGGGCTAAACGCCCATGAACATGTACAGGCTTAAATACAATGCCTAAATTGCTAAAATGGAATGCTGAGAAGAATGCATGACAGTATAACATGCACAAATTCAATTGTTCATCATACACAGCCTAATTAATTCATCTTGCACAGCGGAAAACAACATGCATTCACACATTCATTATTTCAACATGTTCATTTCATTTAATTAACAATAAATATGGAATTGCAGAGGTAAAATACACAAGATCACTTATCTTATGAACGCTTTGCTCCGCAACCAGCTACGTCGCTACAACATTCCACCCAACCATAGGCCAGCGTGCTCCTTAATCTCTCAGCAATGCTGCCACCCCCGAGCTGGGCATGATTCTCCAAGGAATAAGGGAACTAGCAAGCTTACACATAGCCAAGGATGTCCAAAACACACAGCCAAGCCAACTCAGTTGGGTTTATCAGGCCATTAAGGAGCTGATGGAGACAATTTGCTAAGCTGGTGAGCTCATTACCGAGCCAAGAACACCTACACCAAAACTAGCCTGACCTCTAAGACACCCATCCACACCCAACACAAGGAATCAGTCCCTTCTCTGCTACACAGTCCCTCAGGCCCTGCATTCCCTTCCAGTGCTATTCAGGGGTGATGGAGAAGAAGGCCAGCCCTCTAGCTCTGCCTGTGTGGTTTCTAACACCAGGTTTATCAAGCAACTAAGCCAACACCCTTGCTCCCCATACAGTCCTAAGACCAACAATTGCACTCCGGCAATTAATTCAGCTCTCACAGCTTAAACAGCGAAAAACGAATTACACAGCCCCACACATAACAGCAAAAACGACTCACACATGAGGAAACACACACAGCCCTGAAGCTTATCATTGAACACAACTCACAGCAGGGAAAAATGTCCCAAATAGCCAGTGCGTGAGACCCAAAAGTCAGTGAGACAGCCAAAAACGTGAATGGCCCTTCACAGCCATGGTAAAAACACATGAAACTTCCAAAAACGTGAATGGAAAATGCACCAGAAGTTCCAAAAACGTTAGGAAGACAACCCAGGCCCTGGCATTACAAAAACGACCTCCAATCCATGGGAAAAATGAAGCAAATAGCCAAAATCGTGGATGGAAAGACACAGGAAAAACTCCAGCTGCTCCCAAAACGTGAGGAAACTGAAAAACGTGAATGCCTAGCAGAATGGCCTGCGTTTTTGGGTATTTTTCCTGCCAGGGAAGTCAGAACACGTTTTTCAAAAATGGGTCTCTGCCCAATTCGAATTTGGTTGCCCATACTCTTCCCCTTCCATGCAATAACTAACTCAACCACATTCTGGCAGAAATAAATGATTGGGGAAAAAGACAAGAAAGGTGGTTGACAGCTTGATGGGTTTTCTCATAGACATTTGGCTTTTCCCCATTGGCCCGTAGGCTAAATATTTCACCCCCCCCCTTATCCTTAGAAAATCATGCCCCATTCGATTTGGTTTCCGCGACCGTAGCTGGTTGTGTTTATTTTTATTATAGATGCATATTTACATGATGCTGAAACTTAATATGTGCTGCATGCCCCGATATACCATCGGTGACAAATTCAAAACATAGCATTGGCGATCAATGGTGGGGCCTTGGCCTTTAGCTCCGCACCATGATCATTACAATATATACATCATGTACATTTAATGTAACGGGTTCAAAACCGGGGCATTACATTCCCCTCCCCCTTCAATAGCACTGTCCTTAGTGCTCACAAAATTTGAACAAAATGCTACACTGGCATCGCCTCAGTGTTCCGCAGAATTGAACAAAAATGGATGTGCCAATCGCATGGCATCCTCTAGCTCCCA
>LPNX011088593.1:0-162760 GCA_001517045.1 Pseudotsuga menziesii
AGATTGTTTATTTCTATTGCATATTGGGAAAGATTGATTTCTGGAGTCTAGCTGTCTGTTGTGGTACCCCAAGCCATAGGAATTTCTCTCCGTAACACCATTCGATGCCAAAAAAAGTCGTTTAGCGCCTCAAAACAGCTCCGAAAGTTTAGGACTCGAAAACTACCAAAAATAGTAAATTGTGCTACAATTAAGGAAACTGGAAAACTGAAAGAAATAGTGGTGGGGGTCCAAGAGGAATAGGTGGGTGGCCACCAATATCCTCCTGGATCAAAGGGAGGCCTGTACATAAGAGTTTAAGGAATAACAGCAAAAGCCTTGAGGCCATGAGCCTGCGGCTCTCCCACTTCACAGCAGAGACAAGAAGTTAGGTAAAATGCCATTTTTAGGGTTTAGGAAAAACTTATATGGTGAGATCTAAAGGTCAAAACCCTAACCAACAATCCTCTACTACGTGGCGATGGAATATTTCTCAAGTCGTGGGTTTTACGTTATAGTCCAAGACCCCTTTGGAGCAACCTGCACACAATAGCGTTTTATATACAAACTATGGTTAAAACGTTTTTCATAACATTTGATATCTTTTCATTATAATTATGCATATTATAACCCTAATGAATAATGTAGGGAGGTAGTATTTACACTAAGGTTTATATTTATGTTCTACAATCTTTGGAAATGGGTAAACACTTCTGTAAAGAATTCTTCAACTTGATTTGCATAATAAACAACACTTTGTGAGAAACCATAGAATTGTAAAAAGACCTTGTAAAAGACTTAATATTTTTGTGTATGTGTGCTTGCAAACATAGGAAGATGTATAGCTTGATTTTGTTAGTCTAGGTATTAAACTTAGATTTGTATATCCCCCTTGTGAGATGAAGATCATATGAAGGTTAAGTTGGATATATTTTTGTAGAAAATAATCGTTTTATTCTTACACAAAAAGCAGTAATACTATAGTTTAAAGATATCAAAATTGTATTATTGCATCTCTAGTGGTAAGTACTAAAATAGTTAGTAGATTGTCTTATGATCTAGGTTTTTAGTTCCATGTGTGAATGTTCGTCATTGTACTTTATGACTATACCTAGATTTAGCTTTTCCTAAGTTTATTGAAAAAAAATACTCTTGAATTACCTCGGTATCAAGTAATAAGAATTAAAGGACCTGCTAGATAAATTACCTTTCACAAAAATTACATACAGGACCTCCACTGATAATAAATAGATAAAAATTAGAGGAACAAGTTATAGTTAAAGCGAAATGGAAGAACAACTGGATTATGTTCAGTTTTCCAAATACTTATGTTTACCAGAAAAATAAGTAAAAACATAAATATACAGATCAACGATACCTCATTCATTTTGATAAAAGCTATAAAGTAAATAAATTTACTAGCATTATATTTTATGCTAGTTGAGATAATAATCTCGATCCAAAAACTGGTTACAAAACGTCTTACTTGTATAAGACCTGTAAAAGAAGCATCACTTCACTACATTAGCTAAAAAAGCTAAGTAAGCCTCGGACTCAACTGAAGTTCCTTCATATTTTCACAAAACAGTAAAACAAACTTAGCACTTAAGTATTTAAACAGATGTTTCAATTCCTGTTGTTCCAAATCATAACCTGCTAAATCAAATCCTTAACAATCATTTATGAAAGCAAACAATTAAGTATGCACAACTAGAATTTAACAAAAGAATTAGTTATAGTTTAAGCATGTTAGGTTAACCGTTAACAATTAAATGTTCCTCGGTAGTGACGATTGCAAACATTTAATGTCATATGAAATTTTTAAATTTTTACGAATTTTTGGAGTATTACAAGTACAACAGGTAAACTCATTCCCACAGCCTGGACAAACTTGTTCAAATTGTTCCTAGAAACTGAGAGCCCAACCCAACCATTACTAATATGGGTGAAAATACTGGATTACCCAACCAAAGAAATGTAGCATAAATTAGATGAGGAAATGAAACATGTCAAAGAAAAAAACAAAGCTAGGGATGACAAGAAAGATGAGAGGGTAACTAGTTAAGGAACTTGATGCGTCCATGGAGATGACTTGTAGCCTAACCCTACTATGATTTTTTTTCTATAGACCTCGCACTGTCAAGAAAGATGCTTCTCTCCTTAAACCTAGATCTGTCGAGAATCATACTCCAATTGGCAACCTAGCTTGTGACTCCAACATAAACAGGCATATGCTTTGTGCACAGGATGAAACACCTAATGCTAAAAGGATGTACTACATGGGTGAAACTCTTCGAAATGTTCCAAATTAGAATGACCATTGTCACAACCCTAGCCTTGTTCTTGTTACCGCTTGATCCAAAGGTCAAATGATTTACCTTCATGCCTACCATTGAAATGAGGATTTTATCGCATGTGTCGAGGGATAAACGCATTGCCTTGTTTAAATCACAATTGTTGGGCAGGTGGGTTGGATATGAGGGCACGTGGATATGATCCAATGCCCTCCAACGATAGTTAATGCATGGTGTATCCCATGATACGAAGTGCTACTAATGACTTAGGGGATGGAACAAAAGCCAACGCTTCACCCATTTTCCTTAAATTCTCATGATTTTAAAAAACTTCTTTATTTTGCCAAAACATTTGTTAATTTGTTAAGGTCTCTTAGAACATGTAAGGACCTAGAGGGATATACCGCAATATCCCTAAATACTAATGCTTAGTAACTATATTCTAAGCACACAAACTCTGAAATATCATGTGCTTTAGTAAAACAATTAATATATGTTCTAAACATACAAACTCTGAAATATCCATACATGTTAACGCATCTGAGGATATAAATCAAATAAATTGGCAGTCTCAATAGGTATGAAATATAGCATGAAATACAACATATTCAATCTTAATTTCAAGAGTTAGAATTTCATATAAATATTTTATGTCAAATAAACTAACAAAAGCATGAAATGGAAAGCACCTGTAGGTTTGTAGAAATTGACTCGTTAATCTATATTCTAAACTTACAATCTTTGAAATATCCGTACTTTATGTTCTGGCATAGGGTATATATCATAAATAAATTGTCATTTTCAATAGGTATGAAATATAGCATGAAACACAACATATTCAATCTTAATTTTAAGAGTTATAATTTCATAAAAAAAATCATATATATATATATATATATATATATATAATAAACTAAGAAAAGCATGAAAAGCAAAGTGCATGTAGATTTGTATAAATCGACTCAAGAAATTTAAGCTTGCTTGGTTCCCTCAACGGCTCAACTCATCCATTAAAAAGAGTTTGTGACAAAGGTGCGGAGCGTCTTCCCTTTGGTCAGGAAAACCACCACCAAATGAAACCAGTTTTTAAATACTTTGTCTCAGCAAAGAAAAAACATGGATGATTCAATTAAACGGGTGCCGGTGTTTTTAGGGAATGGGTGCTAAGGAGATCACTTCTTAACCGCCCTCCTTTATTCTCTTTCTTTTGAAATGAATGGGGATACTTTAACTTCTGGGCTTTCACTCTGCTATGATTTTGATGGATACTTCAAACCGTGTATTGTGACAATGAGTTTACCTCCTAGCCATCTAGGAATAACATTGTCACCTCCCTAACTCCAAGAAATTGTAAGTTTCTTGGCCCTTCGTGCACAAAGTTGAAGAACAACAACCAACCAGATTTTATCACTAGTTCTTCCAATTATTATTTTTTGTTTCTCCTCCCCTTTTCCCCCAAAGTTAAAAAATAATAATAATGATCCTCTTTCTTCTTGTCTCCCGACTACCTATGTACATCCCTCAAATCCTTCCACCGCCTTCTCGCCAACCACAACCTTTAATCCTCGTAAATTCCAATTCTTATCCATCTACCCATGTGTTAGCCCCCATTAATTAATTATACCACCAAACTCAAGAATACAGATCAATTCCATTTCAAGTAATATATAAAAATAACTATCAACTTGGTGTTCATCAAATCAATTTAGTAATAACATTTTTTATTTAACATAAGGATCAATTTAATGTCTATCTAATCAATTCTATAATTATCAATTAAAACTTAATTTAACACTCTTCGAACAAATAGATGGTAGTAACTCAATTTAACTTTTATCTTAAACAATTATCATTAATCCTCCCAATTTATTTAATTAACCCTTCATTAAATAAATACATACCTTTCTAATTATAATGTAAAGATTCAACAACCATAATGCATAATTTCAAATTTAAATATTTAATAGTTAATTTATGATTAGAATAATACTAGTATACATGCACAAGTTATGTGGGTGTGGCTAGTGCTTACATAGTTCCTGCAGTTACTAACACTAACCAAATCTCACGTAATTCACAATTCACTAAAGTCTTATCTACTCATGCAAGACAAAATTCAAAGTTTGTAGTATCTAACCATTTACTAATGAGATCATAATAATAAATATAACGAACACAATGTACTAAGTTATCGTACAAGAGTAAAGCAAGGGTCTCAATACACAAACATAATTAACTAAGTTGCTCTCTATAACTTCAATAACATTTTCATATGCGTGCTTCCTTCTATCCAATTCATAACTACCTTTCTCATTATATCCTTCCTCTAATGGAATATCATGGAATGTCAACTATATTAACCTGACTCCATATAGAACTCGTAAGTGACTATGTCGACTACATCGACCAAGATTCCCCAGCAAGCAATCGATACTCATCACACACCTTGGGGAGCGTGTCATAGCACAACCCTCCCATAACTCCAGGTTTCTGAGGATAAATGGTGGACAATGCCTCCACCTCTCCTAATGGAATGAGGGTTAATGCCTACATCGACATAGTAACTGCGTTGTTGTTATTGTTCTTAAGCTTTATCATTGAATAACCAGTTTGGGCAATTGTGTTTCCTGAAACCATTCACCTTCCCACACATCATAGTAATGAGCCATATACTTATAAAACAACAATGCTTCACTCACTTATCATTTCTCTTTTGAATTCCATGCCATTGATGTTATTGTTGTACCATAGTATCCAACTTATCACTTAGTTCATTTAATATATGGGTTAGTCTCCCAACACAAAATCATGCAATATTGTGTAATCATTGGCAAATACATACTTCATCACTAATTGACAAACAATGTAACAAGCTTTTCTATGTACCATGCACCTAATATCTCATCCATTTATACATAACTTAAATTGGTATCCACATACCCAAATATCTCATTTAAAATTTGCATGGCAGAGATAAAATCAATGAACAACCATCATTAACAATATTAACACACATGTTTGATCAAGAGGATGGTAAATTATACATCTGTGTTCTGCTAAAGCTAGGGTTCTGTGAGCCGTAGCTAGGGTTCTGAGCATGTCAAAGGCTTCGTTGTGGGTTGGGTCACCGCTTCCCTGTGTGTCTTGGCTCTTCCAAGTTCGTGAGTGGGGTGCACGTGGGTTAGGTCATGCCTAACTCACCATGAGTGCGGATGATGCCGTCGGAAGACACTGAAGCATTTCGAAAGCTTATTGCGGGCATATCTCTCAAGCCGGCCTCGGTCCCAGTCCCAAAATTTGTTAAAAAGCTTGATGAAATTCCGGTTATTGAGCTTTCGCCTCTGCAACCCATGCACATCGTGGTTTCATTGGTGATCGAGCTTTGGTGGGTAAGTTCACAAGGCTCTGGCCTTACCCCAAGTTCATAGAGAATTGGATCCAGAAAAATTGGTGACCCCTGATAGCCAATAGTGTCACCTGCTATGCGGTAGGGCATGGGTTTTTTCTCTTTGAATTCATCTCCAAGGAGGACCGAGACCTAATATTTCGTAATGGTCCCTACTTCATGGGCCCCCAAGGGTTCTACCTAAATAGATGGACCCTTGATTTTGACCCGGCTATGGATGTCCCTAAAGCAGTTCCCGTTTGGGTTCGTCTACCCAACTTACCAATCCATTGCTGGACTCCCTCCTCCCTGCAAACCTTTGGGGACAAATTAGGAAGATACATTGATAAAGCGAACCCGAAAGAAAACTACTCCTATGCTAGAATCTGTGTGGAAGTCGATCTTGAAGCTGGTCTCCCGGAGGCTATTAAGCTTACTATTGGAGATTGGCATCACTTCCAAAAGTTGGACTACGAGCAATTGCCATTCAAATGTCGCCACTGCCATGACTATGGGAATTTCTAGAAGAACTGCCCAAAGCTCCCTTCAGTACAAACAGACCGAGAAGCAGAAGAAGGCTGGACCCAAGCTAAGAGAGCCAAAGCAAATCCCAGACAAGCAAACATAAGAGAAATACGGAATGGAGGACCGACGACTTTCAGGAAGGATGATGTGCCTCAAATGCCTAATCCAAATATAGGTAATTAATTCGAAGAATTGTAGAACAATACATAAGAAATTAGAGATGAATTTGAGGCTAATCTTGAGGAAGTGGGAACGGGCACTAATTTTGTGGCTTCCAGCCCCAAACCTCGTGGTGTTGAACCCTCGAATCCCCTCCCCATATCGAGTCAATATTCCCTAGCTCATGATTCGAAAGAAGAAGAATTGGAAGAAGAGGATGGGGAAATCCACCCACTCAATCTAAGTCTAAAAAAGAAAGTAAAACTGACAAGGAACGACGGGAAGAGGCCACTTACAGAGACAAACTACTAGGCTCTCAAGCTACTCTTGATTCCATGTTGAATCCCAGAATAACCAGACAAAAAGGTCCTGCTAAAGGGGGGCCCCACTCCAAAGGTAAATAATGAAGCTCGTCTCCTGGAACTATAGGGGGTTAGGGAGCAATTAAAAGATTGATGCAATGAAAGACCTCATAAGCATCTCCAACCCTGATATTCTACTGATCCCGGAGACTAAATTGGAGGATGTGGAGTTCCTACAAGCCTCAAATTTTTTCTAGAAAAATAGTGAAGGTCTAGCGATCAATGCTAAGGGGGCTTCTGGGGGTGTTCGATTGCTATGGAAATCCTCATCCTTTGAGCTGGTTCGCTCTCAAGTTAGCCTTCACTGGATATTCTCGAGCCTCAAGCACAAAGACTCCGGACATCTGGTAAGTCTCCTCAATGTTTATATTCATGCTTTATACTCTGAAAGAAAAGACTGTTGGCAAAGCATTCAGGATTTATTATTCTCTCTTCAGCCTGAAAATCTTATTTTGGTTGGTGATCTTAACATAACTCTTTCTAGGAAAGAGAAGAAATGCGGCTCGATTATTAGAGACCCACTGCGAGAAACAGTGGAAGATCTTATGAGCAATTGGGATCTGGAAGACGTCAAGCCGTCCAGGGGAATCTTTACTTGGTCCAATCGTAGGTTGGGCCCTAGTCATATAGCGGCTAGACTAGACAGGTTCCTTGTGCAAAATTGCCTACTACTTCTTGTCTTTAGGGATGATTCATCCATTCTCCCCTTTAGCATGTCTGATCACAATCCCATTCAATTGGAACTCTCGGAAGAAAAAAATTTAGGACCCATTCCTTTTCGATTCATCCCCCTGTGGATCAAGGAAGATGGGTTTTTGGATCTTGTTCAATCAATCTGGAATACTCCGGTATTAGGTTCCGCCTTCTTCGCATGGGAAGAGAAATTGAGGAGATTAAAGCTAGCTCTAAAATGTTGGGCAAAAACCCTGAAAACCCCCCTCCAGCAAAGAATTTAAGCCTAGGAGAGTCTTGATCAACATCAAAGGTGGAAAGAAGATCAGGTTATGGATGCAAACAGTCTGGAAAAAGAGATCTCCCTCCATAGGGTCCTCCACTCCACGTGCAGAAAGGAAGAGGAATATTGGAGGCAAAAATACAGAACCCTCTTGCTCCTGGCAAGTGACAGAAACTCTAGTTTCTTCCACAAGCAAGCAAAGGGTTGCAGGCAGTTCACGTCGATTAAAGAGATCCGATCTAATGGCCAACTGATCCAGGACTTTGAAAAAATCAAGCAGCTAGCCCACGACCATTTCAAAAGTATTTACATTGAAAGCGGTCCTCCTGGCATGCTTCCTCCCTCCCCTACCCTTGATCTGATTCCTTCTTCTATCAGCCGATCCTCCAATGAGTCCCTTTCTAGCCCCATCTCCAAAAAAGAAATTAAAAAAATCCCTGTCCTGTATGCATCCTGACAAAGCCCCTGGGCCTGATGGCTGCATGACCAGGTTCATTAAAGTCTGCTACAAAACAGTGAAGAATGATTTGCACAAACTGGTTCTAAAATCCTAATCATGCAGCAAAATTGGGGGTAGCACCAACTCCGCCTTCCTTGCCCTCATCCCCAAAGAGAAAGGATCTATCTCCTTTGACAGGTTCAGACCCATTTCCCTTTGCAACATTGGTTACAAAATCATAACCAAAATCATCACAATTGTCTCAAAAAATTGCTCCCCTCCATCATTCCCGAGAACCAAGGAAGATTCATAAGAGGTAGACATATAGAAGAAAACATCATCCTCGTCCAAGAAGCAATCCACTCCAGCATCCAGCGGAAAGAAAAAGGTATGATTGTCAAATTAGATCTTGCTAATGCCTTTGATAGAGTTCTTGTTTCAAGTTCTTCACAGGTTTGGTTTTGATTCTTGTTTTATTAAGTGGATCCAAGCCAACATCAACAATCCCTTGATTGCTCCTTTGGTCAATGGTAGAGCGGTTGGGTTCTTTCAGGATTCCAGGGGACTTCGGCAAGGATGCCCCCTCTCACCCCTCCTTTATGCTATTTAAGCCTCGGTGTTCAGCTTTCAGTTATCTCAAAGTGAAAGGAACAACTGTCTTATGGGTCTCTGAATCACTTGTGGGGTCAAGGACATCAACCATGCGCAGTTTGCATATGACACCATCCTTCTTGGGGGAGCAAGCCCCCAGTCAGGCAGGAACTTCAAACTCAATCTTGATCTCTACCAAGACGCCTCTGGAAGCAAGACCAATTACGCAAAAATTCAGATCTTCGGTTGGAATTGTAACCCAAGAGAGATGTTGGAAATATCCAGAATACTCGACATTGAAGGGAAAACTCATTCAGAAGCTTTCAAATATCTTGGTGTCCCCATTTTTAAAGCTCACCCAAAGTCGGCCAATTGGCTTCCTGTTGTTGACAAAATCAAGGCTAGAGTCAATTCGTGGGGTGCCTCATGGCTCAACCCATCAGGAAAGGTGGTCCTCATCAAAGTTGTCCTCTCCAGCATTCCTATCTATCAGTGCTCCATTCTCCTGGCCCCTAAAGAAATCATAGCTCTAATTGATAAAACTTGAAAAAGCTTCCTATGTAATGGAGGAAAACAAACTGGGAAAAAGCTGCCTCTTGTTAGTTAGGAGAAAATTTCCAGGCCACTGCTAGAGGGAGGCCTGCAATTAAGAGACCTAAGAAGCCAAAATCTCGCGTTAGGAGTAAAAATCTTCTGGAAATTAGTCTCCAGGAAAATCTCCTGGTGCAAGGAAGCTATTTTGGAAAAAATACTTCTCGAGGGCCCGCTTGCGGTGTCTTGACAATCCCCTGGTGTGCAGGAAAGGCTCTCCCATCTTCTCTATTTGCCTCAAGTCCCTGAACCTCCTTAAGACCGATCTCCATTGGATTCCTGGCAATGGGAAACACATCAACATTTGGGATGACCCCATTACGGGAACGAAGCCAATTGGCTAGAACCCAGGAATGGCTCAGCTAAAAATCTATCTACATTCTCAGAACATTGTCACTCTTTGTAACATCTCTACATGGGAAGAGAACAGTAACAACTCTTGGAAAGGCTGGCAGATTCCCTATCCTTTCCACCTCGAGGTTGAGAAATCAAATCTTCTCCACCATCCTCAAGGTAAGTCCCCGGTCTTAATGAGGTCCAAAGTTTCCAGAGGTTGGGGAGTCAAGTCTGGGGCCTACTCCACTGCTGATGGGTATAAGCTGTTGGTCAAGCATCATCCCCCTCCCATGCAGGCTATTTGGAAAAGTATCTAGAATATGAAAACTCTCCCCAAGGTGGATTTCTTCATATGGACCTTAGCACACAATAAGATCCTAACCAGTGATAATTTGATGAAGAAAGGGTGGGAAGGCCCAATCAGGTGCCCGCTTTATTTAAACTTCGAAGAAACAACTGAACATGTCCTGCTCTCCTGCCCCTTTTCTATGGAAGTTTGGACTCTCTCCCTTCCTGGTAATTTTGGCGTGATTAAAATCCCCGACAATCTCCATTCTCTTCTAATAGATTGGCCAGACCTCTCACTATTTACTAGCTTAAAAATGGAGATCTCAAAGCATGTTGGCTAGCATTACCAAAGTTTGTGTTGTGGAAGCTAGGGTTGGAGTGGAACTCTCGAACTTTCAGAGACAAGGCCAACCAAGCCAAGCAAGTGGTCTCTAAAGTCTATGTTTTGTTGGGAGATTGACTTAGATCCATCTGGTGGGGCTCATATGGAGTTCCGCTTTCCCCTTCTGAAGAAGCCTGGCTTCACAACCTTTCCCTTGATTTATCTTTGAGGCCTGCTTCTAGCAGTAGGGTCTTAAGTCCTTCGGAGATCAGGCTCAAGGATGCTGATTTCAACGAGTGGATCAAGAAACTTAACAAAATCATTCTTTTCTTTGACGATTCCTCTAAAGGGAACCTTGGGGAGGCAAGGGGGGTAGGGTAATTCTTTCCCTGGATGGAATTAAGGAATTGTCCTTTTCTTGGCGGCTGGGCATCGAATCAATCAATATGGCGGAGGCCCTGTCACTCTGGCAAGGGCTTATCCTCGCCAAGGATCAAGGCATCAAAGATATAGTGGTGATAGGCGATTCTAGACTGGTTATCCAAGCTCTCATTTCGGGCATTCTCCTAGAGGATATGAATATCTGGTAGATTCTAAAAAAATCCATAGCATCATCACCTTCTTTTAGAAACTTGAAGCCTACCATGTTCTAAGGAGAAAAAACACTCTCGTTGATTTAGCAGCTAATCATGGTTCCTCCTTGGACCGGGAAATTATGGATATCAATGGATGCAGGAGCAGGAGGTCTATCCCCTAGCACTGTGGTCCCTCGCTTCCATATGACCATGGGATTTTGGACTTCAAAGCTCGTTGAGAAATCCACCACGTGGCTCATTATCAACATCAGCTGTCCCATCCTTCCTTGTGGAAAGATCTGGAAAGCAGCGTTGTCGCGTGGTGCGAGGATCCTGCCACGAGTCGATTTTAATGAGTTTAAAGAGTGGCTCGTCTGGATATGTACCCTCCCAGTCTCACCCTCTGTCATACTGTACTCACCCACCCTCAGCTCTGGATTGATGAAGATCTCCAGGAAAACCACATCAATCTGCATCATGATGCGTGATGACCCTAGAACTATAAAAGGTGGTGGTTGGTCGTTGATCTCACAGCGTTGGATAATTTGTAAGGTTGTTGCTCCGTCTGGTTTAGCTTGCTATCTGTTGTTCTGTGGAACCATAGACTCCCTTTCTGAATCCTCTGCTTCCTCTCCGATTAAATTGGCCATTGAAGAGGATATTAGGGAGATCAAAAGGAAGATGAAAAAAATGAAATGCCTCCTGCAATGTATGGATTCAGAGGGTGGCCGTAGGCTTGAGAATGTAGACCAAAATTTAATTCAGCTTCAGAAGGAATTCGAGCTTGGGATCGAGAGGACTGAACATGTGTTCATCCAGTTCTTGGTAGAGCTAGTAATCAAGGTAGAAATATTGGAGCTGAAAGTGACCAGACTGGAAATGCAGGCGCACCCTGGGGCCTCAATGCGTCATGGAGAAATAGCTTGTTGAACTTGTATTCTCTGAATTTTGATTTTCCTACTTATGTTAGTCATTAGGTTAAAATTCCCACTATGTAAAACTCGATTAGTATATTTTGGAATTTTGTATGTTCAGACTGTTTTGGGTTTTTCCACTTCCACAAGGGCTTTGAAAGATGTTGCTTCCAAAAGGGCTAAAATTTGTATTTGGTTTTGTATGCCGCTACCTTAAGGGCATTTGAACTCTATGGTCCTTCCCAGTGGTTAAACCACTGTCGTTTAATATAACTGTTTCTGTTTCAAAAAAACAATATTAACACACACACACACACACACACACACACACACACACACACACACACACAACTTCCGCAAATTAGTAGGTTTGTATGTTCATGCGACATAATGTTTTCATGTTGATTGAGATCCATAGATAATAAGCAAAATACAAAATAGGTAATATGATGGATTTGATGGTAAAGTCAAATTAGGGCATTATAGAACATGGTAGGCATTGACATGTTGAAAGAGCTTAATGATGTTTTGTATCCTTCTCATGCTCCTTCTCTAGTAGGTGTCTCCTATATTGCTCCTTTTCTTAACAAATCGATTGATGGCTAGGGAGTCTCCAATGGCAATTAGGTTCAAGATCCTAGTTTCTTTGACTTTTTGAAGTCCTTTCCATAGAGTTAGGATCTCTGCTTGGTTATTGGAGGAACTTCCCATGCCCCATGCATAAGTTAAGACTTTATTCCCTCTAGGGTCAAAGAACTTACCCCCCCCCCCCCCCCCCAACACACACATGCCTCCCCAAGTTGCAACATTTTTTTAAACCTTAGGCTCATTGTTGCTTTTTCAAAGAGCATTAGTCAAAACATATTGTTAAAGTTCTATTTAAATGGTGATTTCTCATTTCTTTTAGAAAATTGAGCTTTAATATTTGAGCATTTTAATCATTGTTACGAAAACAATGATAGTGTAGTTACATTGCCATAGATATAGTGTAACTAGAAAAGACCATGCTTAAATAAAATATGCCTAGAAATGTAGAAATTTGATGATGAATCTTCAAATGACTATCCAATGATAAATCAAATATGCTTAAAATATATAGAAATTTGATGATGAATCTTCGAATGACTATCCAATGATAGGTTTATGCCTCTAGATAATACAAGGTTACAAATACAAAAATTGCTTGGAGGACAATAAAGTTAAATTTGAAGGTTTTCATTCTAGTTGTATTTGTAGTACTTTACCATGATGAGATTGAAGAAATTGATTGTAAATTCATGGCAATCAATATGTGTTGATCTTTTAATGGAGCTAAAACACAATAAAGGTCACAATAGCTCAAGATGGAGTACAATGAAGAGTTGGTCGATTATTTAGATGATGCACTGGAGGTCCAAGAGATCTTTTGTAACCCTACAATTAGGCATTCAAAAAATATATGGGATCATGGAAGGTATCTCTATGTGATATGGGTCCTATGGAAGGATCATGAGTTCTTAGTTGTATTATGTGGTGGGTAGGGAAAGTGACATGTCGAGTGCATCAAGAAAGGGCACTTTGCCTTTGCCTTTTGGTACATTAAACTTGGTTCATTGTAGGTCCAACAACATATGCAAATCTTGTGGTGGTTCTAGGTAAGTTGACAATGAATGGTAATAATTGTTACGAAGAGAAACTTCTTATGGCTTGGGGTTACCACAACAGACAGCTTGACACCAGAAATAAATCTTTCCCAATATGCAAGAGAAACCAAACATCTAACACTAAGGGATATCGAATCGTACCTTGTTCTGGATGGTTGAAGTAGATCCCCGTTGAGCTTTTCCAATTCACGCTTGTGTTAGCAATTTACTCTCAACAACAACAAACAAGACAGGCATGCTCTATAATAGTGTGTTAGACCTACTCTAGCATATATATTCAACAATGTATAAGCAATTAAATACATCCATGGATACAATACTTATATTCAAATGCACATTAATTGGACAAGAAAAAATATTTCTATTAATAAAATCAAAGATTACAATAGTGACAACCTCTGTCGGCACGTCTACGAACTAGAGAGACCGAGTCCTCCACCACCTCAATCCTCCATCTCTTGATAGCAAGCTCACAAAGCAAAGGAAAGCTTGGGAAGAACACAAAGTGCTCCAAAGGGACAAAGGGATGTAGACTCAAGTATAAGCAAACTGAGGCAATAATGGACTATAGTTTTTTTGCTCTTCAATTCCTCCTCTTCAATGTATCCAAGGGGTTCCTTAAATAGCACTCCAAAAGGATAATGGAGGGTCGAATCCGAGTGATATCAAGGCATATGGAAGGCCAAGAGTCGGGATCTTCGGACTCATATGAGGAAAATTCCAAAAATGTTTGGACTTATTTACACATCCTGATGTACGCGGGTTTGAGGTCAAAAGTCACGTGTACACACGAGTATGGGTTTAAAAGTCGCATACAACAATAAACAGAGGTTTTTTAGGAATGATCTTGGAACACCAAAGGATACTATAAGTCCATGGGGTCTAAAGAGTATACATAGGGACAAGGAAGGCCATAAATATGTGATCAACCATGTGTGGTAAAATCAGCTATAACAGATGCCCCCTAATGTGTGAGGTCAGAGGGGTAACATGATGACCGAAATACATTATAAAATCCATCCAATAAATGGAGTAATGACGACCCAGGTGGAAGAGCTAGCCACTCATCAGTACAATACAATAATAAATCTCTGCAGGTGACTGCAAATACATGGAGCGGTCCCGGATACATAAGGGTACAATGGACATGAATAAGAATGATATACAAAACGTGTCATGTGTGGTCATCGCCATGTACAATATACAATAGATCAGAGTCTCCAAAGTGGATGAAGATATACAATAAATCAATATCTCCATAATGGATGAAGATATACAATGGATCAAGATCTCCATAGTAGCTGAATATTTTTTATATACCCTGGAATCAAATCACGAGAACTGATATCTCATGAACACTGAGATGATCAAGGAGGTAGCATACATGGAATGCCACCAAGCTGGAAGGTCTTCTACATGAACCGCTACGAGTACATGTCCTACTATGCGAATAGATGTGTCGAAGTCGAACATAGTATTCCATCGTCTGATTACCAATCATTGATGTATACCGTTAACAGACGCGAGATCACCCACCAATAATGAAAATGGGAATCAAGGTACAGAGTGCAATATAACAAGTATGAATAGATGTGTTGAGGTTGAACACTTGGAAGAATCCATCGATCAGAGGACATTGATGTATTCCCAAAATTGTCGATGGTGAGAAAACCTGCCACTAATGACTATAAGTCTCAAGGCACTCAAAGGACTGTAGACTCCTATTCTAGAATAAATGATCTGATGTTGAAGGAATGGAATCCGTTGAAGGAGGGAATTAAGGCATCCCCCATCAACCAACATGAGGTACTCAATAACGCTGTATAATGTGGAAGAACTCAACAAACAAGATGTGCATGAACCAATAACAGTACCGGGAATGGCCGACATGCACAGTCAAGATAATCGAGGAATGGCCGACTCAGGCTTCGACTTCTTTCGAACATGAGTATAAGGCGAATGGTGACTGAAGGTAGGAAACATGGACTCGATATGCAAACTGAGACATCTCTGTGACATAGGAGGAATCGACAGAGGCTCTGTAGGGACTGGAAGCTTAACCAGCCGGTGGAGATAAACTCAGAGTAACGAACACAACTCCTAAAGTCAAACTAATAACCCAACCAACATATGTGATATACAGTGCTATGTTTGAAGGCGACACAACTCGACTGCTGCCAAAGATAACATCTTTTCCTATCCGGATTTTTGGTTTTTTTTATTATATTTTTTTGGACTTTTTTTTCAGATATTTTGAAAAGCTTCAAAAGGAATAAAAGTGGTTTATAGTACAGATATAGGAGGAGACGAGTGTCAGGGGGCAAGAAAACTAGTTCCAAGTAGTGGAACATGCCTATGCTCAATGCAAGGATATATGTGCAGGATAACGACACTTGGGGGAAGGTCTCCTCTTGGTAAAAGGGACGATCAAGCTGTAAAAGATATGTAAAAAGGTTCTACTTTGCTAGACATGAGACAAGCTTGGGCTATATGGCCGATAACTCAAAGTCAGGGAGTCGACATAAAGCTTAAGAAGGCAAGCAAAACTCATGAAAATGCAATTACAACTTAATACATACAAGGGAGTCCCGAGGGAAATGGCTAGCACAAATTTCAAGAGGAGTATGAAGCTCTTGCTCAAGGACATGGCGGGACTAAGAAGGGACTCCTAGAACCTAAAGGAGAGATGTAAACATGGGCACCAAATGCAATATAGGATCTAACTAGGGTACCCATGTATGGGAAAGCTCTACCATTCACATGACACCACTTATAAGAGCAGCATGAAGGTTCTGTGACATCATGGAATGGATTCATACCTAAGGTTAAGATGAAACGGTCATAAGGTCATGCAAAATGCAAGCGAATGTGAAATCCTAACCTATATGCCAGTTTAGACATGATACCTGAAATAGACACAAACAGATGGAAGATATGGTCAAATCTCACTCAAATGGGCTCCTATAACATTATTTTAGTCCAAACGGTCCAAAATGGTCAGAAACGGTAAAAAAACTATAGGAAGTGGGTAAAATTTTCTAATTTTTTTCTATAAAATAGTGAAAAATTAAAATTTTCATACCATTTTGAAAATTCACCCACCATAGTGATTTTGTATCTAGAATTTCAAGAGCTGATTTCGAGAGTATCGTCCAGAGAAATCACCCCACGTTTGGTCCAGGTAATCCCATGCCCTCCTCTTTCACTTTCATGCAGAAATTTTTAAATTTTAGTGGTCAATTTTTTTATTTAGGCCATCCCAAATTGTGTGTTTCAGGCCACGTAGAAATCGGGCCTTTTTCCGTGTATAGGGCTGGGTATACATGGAAAAGACCATGATACATGCGTACATAAGCGGTTGTTTTACAAATAGTTGTGTACAGGGCTGTGAATATGATTTTCAAGAGCAAAAACTCATGAAACTTAAAAATGTTTGTGCAGGATGGTGCTAGAATGGAGAGAGAGAGAACATGGATATGTTGAAGAGGCTATGCAGGCTGACCTCATGGATCAACAAGCACTGAGGGCTTGTGGGTTATACAAATTTTGGCGCATTGGAGGCTTAAGAGCCAAGCCAAGGCTACTCGAGCTGCTAGTGGATTACTGGGATCTAGACTCTGAAACCTTTCAGTTAGATGGCATGTCACTCAGCCTGGAGGTTGAGGACATATATTTTATCACAGGTTTGTCTCGACGAGGGGAGGTGGTGAACCTCCTATTTCGCGGGACAGGAGGCGGGTTAACTATAGAGGAGTACATAGCTGTGTATTTCCTTCTCAATATAGAGTAGGTTGGGAGTCAAATCCCGACAAACGCAGTTCATAACCTAGGGCTGAAAGCCATACTATTGGCATAGGGCAGGATAACAGGTTTAGCATCACTACACTAGGCCTCAAGGCCAATGATGTTCTATGTCATAGAGTGTACACGGCCTATGATATATGACTAGAGTACCTCGCTGCTAAGAAACATGAAGCAACAACTCAATGACTACAAGATGGGCAGGGTACGAAACTTTGGGTTCGACAGCATATTGAGTGTATTCTTTTTTGAGAGGGTGTCGAGGCTAAGCCCTAGAGTTTACATTGCTCCACATGGATTTAGGGATCCGACTCAGCTACATTGGGCCAATGTCATGCGAATACTGGGAGGGGGAAGGGTGGCTAACCCCTATCCAATAGACTTCTTCCTCTGGTGGCGGAGACAGATCATCTCCATAGACAACTACCCCTATGTAGGGATAGACTTCCACGGAGATCCAGATATGCCCCTACCACCAGGAGCAGCATATGGAGACATAGGTAACGAATCCCAACTCACCTTTGTTTTTTGAATTATTATTTTTTTTTGTTTTTCTTGATATATGAAAACAAAATACATGTTTTTGGTGTGACGACATATAATGAAACTCTGTCATGTACATACATATGTGGGACCACGACAGCCATAAGGCTTTCCTCATCATCGAAGGAGGGGAAGAGGCAATGAGATCATGGGTGCAGATGCGGAGTGGACGGTCCAGAGCATCCACACGAACTTCGTTCGATTGACACACATGATTCACATGGCGCAAGTCGAGGACTTGCCTGAGGCCATGCAGCGCCAGGTGGTTGGAGTACCACGGGCATGGGTTCGATTATTTCACCAGCTCGCTAAAGTCATCATGTGCTACCATGATCAACACCCTCCTCCACCTCAGGCTTAGAGACCTAGGTGTATATTTTTGTATGACTGGGTAGTATATTTTGGTGGCTCAGAAGCCCCAATTTTGTATATGACACTTATGTATTATGACGTCACCCTTTTTAGACTTAATTAAAAATATTTATGATGATCGATTATTATTCTATCTACATGTGTAAAATGTGTTTGTGAAATGATTTTATCATCTGTGAAACAAATGCCAATCTAGTACATAGTTAGCATATGAATCAACAACTTGATTAAAATTTCTTGAAATGTGAATGTATGTTATGGTCTCAAATTGTCGTTCTAGCAACCTTACACGCAAGAATATTCATAACAATGTCGAATCCCTAACATGATATAGCCCATTAAGTTGAGAGACCACTAACTGCGAATCAATATGTACCTCAAGAGAAAGAACACCATGTGAAATGGCATCCCACAATAACTCAATCATAGCACTATATTCAACAACATTGTTCGACGAAGGCTGTAAACATACGCCTCTTGAAGACAAAACTTGACCCGTAGGAGTATAAATCACCGAAGCAGCCGAAGCTGAGTTTTGAGTGTGGTGGCTAGCACCATCAGCGAATCCTATGTAAACGGAAGACTCCATCGACATATGCCATAATAAACGAAAGCTAATCAACAAACCCAATCACCATCAAAAGACCAAACTACGCTATGCAAAATGTACAATAATATACAAAAAGTCAGCCCTGGCTGAAGATCATGCATAGTACTTTTTAAGATAGAGCCCATTTCTAGGCTCCGCCAAGGCCATCCCTTCATAATCCACCAACTCATAAGCGCCTTTCTCTAAGATACTCTTGACCACGTAAGGACCATGCCACATCGGGTTGAAATTTCCTGCCCCCAAGGGTTCCTTAGCTTGATCCCACAAAAGGACCAAGTCACCTTCACTAAACCTCCTAGGACGGACATAATTATCATACTGGACCTTAACGTGATGCTTATTAACCTTAAGAGCCACTAAAGCATCTCGACGCTGCTCATCAAGTTGCTCCAAGTGGACCAGACGTTCTTCCAATGCAGAAGTCTCTGGTAAAAGCTCCACAAATAGCTTCAAAGAAGGGATTTCGCATTCAACTGGTAATACTGACTCCACCCCATGCACAAGCAGATAGGGAGAAAAACTGGTGGCAATATTGACTGCGGTTCTATAGGCTCACAAAGCAGGATACAGCATGATATGCCAATTATTCTTGCTCTGTGCGATGGTTCGTTGGAGAATGGACTTAAGTGACTTGTTCACTACTTCAACCTGTCCATTTGCTTGGTGGTAATAAGAAGAGGAATGCTCTTGCTTATATCCTAACTTTGAAGACAATTCTTCCATCATTTTGTTCTGAAAGTGCCTACCATGGTTAGTGACAAGCTCCCCCGGAATGCCGAACCGGGTGATAATTTGGTTAAATACAAAATGTGTGGTTGTTTCACCATTGGATTTGATAGTGGGCATATACTCTACCCATTTTGTGAAGTAATCAACAGCCAGAATAATATGATGGTGCCCCCCAGCCGAAGCTAGGTTACAATCCGTAAATTCGACCACCCAGTTGGTGAAGGGACCAGCGGTGATAATGGGATGTAAAGGGGCTGAATGCGAGTGCATATTCCGTGCAAACACATGGCAAGGGTGGCACCTCTTGACCACATTAATGCAATCTTTAAAGATGGATGACCAAAAATAACCCGCTCTCAGGATTTTCTGAGCTGTAGAAAGCCTAGATAAATGACCACCACACGCCCCTCCATGGCAATCATTAAGCACAACCTCAACCTCCTCATGAGTTAAGCACCGACGTAAAATGGAATCAACCCCACAAGGATATAAAGTATCATCCACTATGAGGTAGTTCTTCTCTATGTGACGTATTCGTCGATGCTCATCTCACGAGAGGTGAGTAGGAACCTTCAATTTTTGCAAATAAACAATAATATCCCTGTACCAAGGGTCCGCAATTGAGATGAGAAAGATATGCTCACCAACAAGAGAATTCTCATGAACCTCCCCTTCCTCGAAATTTGGAAAATCTGATATGAGCTCAACAAATATTAATGGTTTCTTCGACTTTGTCAAAACAAACTCGAGATCAAACTCCTGCAATATGACAATCCATTTATTATACTTCCCCCCAATCATCCTTCTGGTGTGGACGAATTGAAATGGATTAATGTGAGCTATGACCAAAGTTTGGCGAAGGAGGATGTAATGCCTTAAATGCTGAACCACATGGACGGTGGCTAAGGCTAGCTTCTTAAAGAGGGTATAACGAAGTTCCGCATTAATAAGGTTTTGGCTAAGATAATATATGACATGCTCATGGAGCTCCTCATCCTCTCGAACCAATACCATGCCAATCGTCTCTTGAGATGCAACCACATAAATAAAAAATTCACGGCTATAGTCTGGTGGACTAAGCACAGCGGTCGATGCCAAGGCTTTCTTAAGAGCATTGAAAGACTCATGGGCTTGCTCATCCCAGTAAAAAGGGGTGTCTTTCTTCAACAAACACATGAAGACTTTAGTCAAATTGGAAAAATTGACTATGAACCTTTGCAAGAAGTTCGTCATTCCTTGTAAACATTTAAGATGTCGAATGTTATGCGGGGTAGACAATTGAATCATTGCCTCAACCTTCAAGGGATTGACTCTAATACCCTCCTTCGATACAATGAATCCTAACGACTAACCTTCACACAAAATATGCATTTGTGAGGATTTAACTGAATTTGATAATGACGACATCTTTCGAAAACCAATCGCAAATGATAGGGATGACGCACTCTCAAACGAGAGTGAGCAGCTAGATCATCCAAATACACTTCAATAATCTTTTTGAAATCATGAAAGGAAAAGGTCATGGCCTGTTGAAACGTAGCTTCGACGTTTTTAAGGCCGAAGGGCATCTTCTGATATGCAAAATTTCCCCAAGGACAAATAAATGCAGTCTTATGTTGGTCCTC
This sequence comes from Pseudotsuga menziesii, assembly GCA_001517045.1. Lineage (NCBI taxonomy): Eukaryota > Viridiplantae > Streptophyta > Pinopsida > Pinales > Pinaceae > Pseudotsuga > Pseudotsuga menziesii. The sequence goes on from LPNX011088593.1 coordinate 21,039, forward strand.
GAGTTTAATCTGTATCTGATTATATCCAGAAAAGCCATCCATAAAGGAGAAAACCTCACTTCCTGCACACATCCAAAATTTGATCAATAAATGGTGTAGGGAAATTATCTTTAGGATAGGCTCGATTTAAATCACGGAAATCAGTGCATATTCGAATCGCTCCATGCTTTTTATCCACTGGAACGGGATTTGAAACCCACTCTGTCAAGGGAACAAGATAGATAAAACCAGCTTTGAGCAGTTTCTCTATCTCTGCTTTAATAGCGGGCGCTTTCCTAGGATTCATGGCACGCAAATGTTGTCGAACCGGTTTTGCATCCGGATAGGTTTTGATTTCGTGTTTGACAATGCGAGGGTCTATTCCCGACATTTCCTTGTAATACCAAGTGAAAACATCATGAAATTCCTTGAAAATATCGGTGTACTCTTTAATCTCATCGGGGGAATAAGCTGCCCCAATGTAAACGTTCTCAATCTTACCAGGAACACGAGAAATATTGATAAGTATCATTGGTGACAGGTTAACCATATTCCCTTCAGCAATCTAACTAGGTGAGCTTAATGGGACCATGGGGCTACCAACTAAGTCATCACACTCTAAATGATCAAGCTTAGGGAGGAAATATGATCTATGGTGCAACTCTCCCCAAGGTTGTTCTATCCTAGACATAGACTCAAGAATAGCTTCATTCGATGGAAAAACATCATCAAGGCAGTCTTGAGAGTGAGATGACTCTACTGCCCAAGCATTTAGGACATAAGGGTCCTCCTCCTCCATCCGCGAAGAGGAAGGACTAGGCTCTACAACATGATCAATATTAGCTTGATATGGCACCAATGTTGGAGGCAACGACACGTCTGTCTCGGCAGGTATAGAATTATCACTCGAAGTACTCAGTGAAGGAAGAATCTAAGGATCCTCCACATAAGAGGTGCGAAAAGAGACCGAATTCAACGAGGTTGAAGCCCTACCAAGACTAGAACCAATTATAAGAACGGGTGCGGAACAACTAAAGGTTCCCATGAGAGAAAGATACATACCCACACCCACATTCTCAGTTGCCGCCTGAGAATGATAAAAAGTTGGGATAGAAGCTCCCGATGATGCTTGTACACATGGATTCTAGAAAGATTTTTTTATCAATAATAATGATCTTCCCATCCAATAGAAAACAAACCACTCATAATAGGGAAGAGACTACAACTTGCATATTGTACATCCAGTTCCTACCCAACAAAAGATTGTAGTTAAGGGGCGCATCAACCACCTCAACCTCGATCGCAACAGTCGTCCCCCCCAATTGGACCTCTAGGGAAGGAAGTATACCATGCGGCCGAAACAATCTTCCATCAAAAGCAGTCAACATGTTCACAGATTTAGACAATGTGGGAGAACCTAAGCCCTTCCAACGGGCCAAGGACATCACAGAAGCGACAACGCCTTCATCAATCACAGTGCGTTTGATGGTGTGGTTTAGACACTCTACGTGAATCAGAAGAGATACATAGTAAGGCAAGTGAGGCTGGATTCCATGAGTTTAAAATTTGATCACAGAAGAAGAGCTATCATCACCCACCCTAAGAGCCAACAACAAGGCCTTTCTCTGTGAAGGACAAGTCTGAAGCACGTCTAATGCAGACATCCCCAGCAGAGTCGCCAGTCCTGTTACAGAGAGAAAATTCATATGTCTTGGGGTTACAACAACATACAAATTGACACCATAAATCAATCTTTCCCAATATGCAAGAGAAACCAAACATCTAACACTAAGGGATATCAAATCGTACCTTGTTCTGAACGGTTGAAGTAGATCCCCATTGAGCTTTTCCAATTCACGCTTGCGTTAGCAATTTACTCTCAACAACAACAAACAAGACAAGCATGCTCTATAATAATGTGTTAGACCTACTCTAGCATATATATTCAACAATGTATAAGCAATTAAATACATCCATGGATACAATACTCATATTCAAATGCACATTAATTGGAAAGGAAAATATTTTTCTATTAAGAAAATTAGAGATTACAATAGTGACAACCTCTGTCGGCACGTCTACGAACCGGATAAACGGAGTCCTCCACTTGGGCCTCCACCACCTCAATCCTCCATGTCTCGATAGCAAGCTCACAAAGAAAAGGCAAGCTTGGGAAGAACACAAAGTACTCCAAAGGGACAAAGGGATGCAGACTCAAGTATAAGCAAATTGAGGCAACAATGGACTATATTTCTTTGCTCTTCAATTCCTCCTCTTCAATGTATCCAAGGGGTTCCTTATATAGCACTCCAAAATGGTAATGGAGGGTCGAATCCGAGCGATATCAAGGCATATGGAAAGCCAAGAGTCAGGATATTTGGACTCATATGAGGAAAATTCCAAAAAATGTTTGGACTTATGCACACATCTCGATGTACGCGGGTTTGAGGTCAAAAGTCACGTGTACACACGAGTATGGGTTTAAAAGTCGTGTACATCAATAAACAAGGGTTTTTTTAGGGATGATATTGGAACATCAAAGGATAATATAAGTCCATGGGGTCTAAAGAGTCTACAATAGGACAGGGAAGGCCATAAATATGTGATCAACCATGTGTGGTAAAATCAGCTATAACAATAATGGTGTTAATCTAGCAACTCCTTTTTGGTCAAATGGAGTTACGGGACATATTTCTCACTCACCTTAGGTACCTCATCATTATTTAGCTCTAGAAATCTCATACGAGCGATATTATTCATTCATGTTGGGATGGCATAGTGAGGGGGATTGTGGGGATTAATTTGGATCTATTTGAGTTATGTCATTTTCCCTGGAAGGAAATCCTACTTAACCTATTAACAAGCCTCAAAATCATAGGAGGAAATGGAAAGTAATTAGGAAGGGACACGAAGAGGTGAAAATGGTTTTTGTGGAAGACCTAAGACTCAAACAAACATCGTTGTATGTAGGTAAATCGCCAATCAAAAATTTATATGGTAGGCATATTTAAAAAAGTGTGTGTGTGTGTGAGAGAGAGAGAGAGAGAGGGAGGGGGGGTGGGAGGCGAGGGGAGGGGGAGTTCAAAGGTTTTGTGCTTCTATTATTGGTTACATGTCAATTTCCCATCTCTTATATGAAAAAGTAAGGAAGATTTTGATTTGAGTGGGAGGGTTCAAAGGTTTTGGGCTCCTATTATTTGTTGCACCTTAGTTTTCCATCTATTGATTGAAAAGGCAAGGAAATTTTGATTGGGGGGTGGGGGGTTTCAAAGTTTTTGGGAACCTATTATTGGTTGTATATCATTTTTCCATCTCTTAGTTAAAGAGGTAAGGAATATTCTGATTTGGGTTTATCTCCTAGAGCTTCCTTTGGGTTTGTCTCTTGAATCTCCCTTTGGAGTTTTTGTTGGAGAAAATCTTTAGATCCATTAGAAATGCCATTTGTGTCACGTTTGATGTGGACTCTTATTTTGAAAATATATTGGTATAAAGGATTGCAAGATTCATAATGGAACTATATGTAGGTGAGGGACTATTGTAGTTGTTGATAATTAACGTGGGGGATATTTTTCACAACCATATTTTGGACTATGAAAAAGTCCATTTTCAGTGTATACATTATCATTTACATGGTCTCATTGTCATGGACTACTGCTTTCCTTTTTTTCGTAGGGTCTAGAGCGAGGAAAATAGGGACGTCATCCCAGGGAATCTAAGCATGATACTGTGTTTGCACAATCATATCGGGTTTATAGTTTGGACAATACTGATGTTATTCTTAATCCAAGGGTTTATATGGAGCTTACCAAGTTAGGGTCTCATAAAACGAAGAGAACCCCTTTAGTTGGTGAGTATATTATAATTCAAAGGGGTCATGAATCCATTTATAAGGTTAGGGTTTCTTTAGGAGCAGGTGGTGATGATACAATAAACATAATTCATTATGGAGAAGGAATTGTAACCCATATTATAAAATATTGTAACACATATGAGGGATCTATTGATATCTCTTATATGGTAGGAGTTGCAACTAGGTGAGGACCCTTTCCATAAAATTCAACCAGACTAAACAATTGTGGTAAGTCTTTAACTACTCCTTATTATTTAGTTCTTCCTTTGGAGAGTAATGTATTGGAACTAGATAATGAGGGTGTATTGACTTCTATATGGATAGAGTTTACAAGAGGGACTCGTCAAAGGCCCATTTGTCTCGTACATATTCGTAAAGGGTGTTCGAATTTTGTTAAGATTGTTCTTACTAACATTGTTGTTTCCTAGAGGAGGATTATGGGAGGGGTTTATCTCAATTTTGTGAGGGCAATGGAAATGAATCTATAGTAGGAGACTATCTTTCAAAAACCATATCCTCCAATAGGCATTCCTTAAGACCCAAATCACAAAAACCTAAAGGAAGGTCAAGGGGTAAGGGTTAGGTATGAATGTTGTGTTGGGTTGTATCTCTTCTTTTGTTGGGAGAAAATTATATTTGTTCCAAGTTTGAGAGAAAGTGAAATTGGAAATGAGTCAAGGTAAATAGAAGACATTAGATGGGGTCTTTAGAGTAGGGATTATCCTCAATACAATTTTGAAATGATTATCTTTTCTCTAAATGTTAAGGGTATATGGAGTAGTCCAAAATAAAAGCCTTAAGTTGTTTGGTTGAGGTGCATAAACTAGATGTAGTTTTGTCGGAAGATATTACGAAGAAAGGTTCTAGGATTGTGCCTCTATTGAGAAAATTATGAAGGATTGTGGCTAATTCCAATATACTTGATTTAGGTCTTTGGATTGAGATCTTTATAAAGGAGCTAAATCAGAAAATCTATGTGACTCACTATTATGGATCTTACAAGATCTAGTGGCATTATTGGGGCAATTTTTTTATTATGATTGTATCAAGCATGCTTTTGTGATTATTAAAGGAGACCTAAATTTTTCTTTGACCGACTTGAAGGTTTGGGGTACAAACACTTGAGTGTACCCAAAATCATATTTTTTCCAACATTAAATTGATGTTGTGAGTTTAATTGATATGGATCCTATTAATATTTGTCTGGCCTAATAGAACAATCAAGCATTCGATACTGGAATATTCAAACATATCGATTGTTTTCTTATACCAGAGTCCTTATTTTCATTAGTGGAAAGAGTGAGGTCATGGGTCAAATTGGGTGGTATCTCCAATCATGTGTCAATTCTAGTTCAATTGGAAGGCCATATATTAAGCCAAGGAGCCTATTTAAATTTATTGTCACTTGCATGGATAATGATACTTTCAATATTTGGTAAAAAGGTAATGGTTTCCTTATGATCTTACATTTAGAGTCTAATCGTTACCAGTTTGCGAGGCATTTAAAAATATGAATAGAGTAGTTATGGCTTGGGTTGCATATTAGAAGGTAAAATGAACAAGGATTTGTTAGAAGTATAACAAGCAATCTCAAGTATGTATGCTAAGAATGAGTTAAGGTTGTTCTATGATGAATAAAACAAACATTAAAAGTGATGCGAAAAAAGGAAAAAACAATTTTTTTGCTCCAAAGGAAGAGGAAATTAGATTAAAAAGTAGGAAAACTTGGATTGAAAGGGGAGATGAAAATATGAAAAATTTGCATCACTTTACTAACCAAAGGAAAAAAAAAATCCGAGTAAATTACAAGGAAAACACCTTCTACTGGAGGTTTTTTAGTGTTACAAGATTGGGCAAAATTATCAAAAAAATATCCGCTACAACCTCTGCAATTGGTAACGAACGATTTGGCAGAGGTTTTAGCAGAAATTTATTATATCTAATAAAATATCGATGGTTAAAGGTTATAGCGGATGAATTTTTTATCGATCCACTTATATATACAAAAGCATTGGCGTGTCTTTAATTACATAACACTAGTATGCATTGTATTTCTTTTTTTAGACAAAAGCGGTTATATTATATTGGGAGGTGGTGTAACCACCAAAGAGGTTCAAGTTTACAAAAATCCCTCATGGTAGCGGCAACTGAAAACCAATACACTTAGAAACCAGAGTAGCCATAGATGCCCTTAAGGAAGCGGCAATGGCATTTAAGCTAACCAAAACTCCCTTGAGGGAGCGGCAAACATAACAGTTTGAGACCTTAACACCATTTATAACAAAGTGACAAACTAAGAAACTACCTAAATGTTGATTAACAGAGAAACTGTAGCTATGCAGGAAACCAGAAAGGCATGTAAATGCAGGACGACGCACCCGAGCACTCAAACGAACTCTACCCGCCAGAGCTGGAGGACATATCATTACCAGACGCTTCATGCTTGACAAGTTTGAGAGCGAGCTTGTTCACCTTGATTTCCAGCTCGACAATCTGCCTGGTGAGTGAGTTTTCAGTCCGCTTAACCTTCCGTTTGATTTTCTTGCAAAGGAAGACCAGATCCTTATTCACATGTTCTAGTCTCCTTCCGCCTTCGTAATCAATAGCATTCACCTGAGTCTGTAACGATTTGAGATCATGCTTCAATTCCCTTATCTTCGTGTCCACCGGATTTGGAACAAACGCAACCGCGGTTGAGGAACTTGCTTCCATCCTGAGTATCAACAAATTCTTAGTGGCAAGACGACAAAGCTCTTGGATAAACAGCACAGCATCCTGCTTGCTTCGGCACTCAGCCTTCCACCCTTTTAAATCCATAAGCCTCGAGGAGCTTGGCATCACCTCATGATCCAGCACACGAGAAATCATGAAAATGCTCAAGTGATCCAGATTCGACGCGACCTTCATACCAGGGGTCATTAGAGTTTCGTATGCGTGAGTAGTAATTATGACAATAAACACATTTGATGCAACCATCTTCGACATGACTCCTACTGAATTCACCTCAAGCGAGAAGCCCAGATCCATGTAAACCATTAAACTAGTGAATCTCCCCAATGACAAACAATGATACCGCATGAGGTCACCTGTCCTGCGGACATTAAGACGCGGGACAGAGCTTTGGTGAAGCAACTGTCTTCGCACCGAAAGAAGAGATAGTCCAGACTCAAATTTAAATAGAACCCTCGCATGGCCATGTGAACAACACACGCCACATGTCCTTGCAGCCCGCTAGCATGAGGAAGATCTTCGGAGTGGGACCCGTGAAGGGAGAGCCCCTGTTAAGCCCTCAGGCCTATGGGGGAGAGCAGAAAGAACCCTGATCATTGAGAATAAGCTCTCTAGGGCTAAGGGAGGAGCCTTTATTGGCCTCAAGGTCTGCATTGGAGTTGTTTTCCCTCAAAACATGGTAGAAATCGATTTTTTTGAAAGAGGAGGCTTGTGTCACGATCTTATGAAGAAGATGCATCAAGGCCATATGATTCGGCATGAGATTTTCAACTAGAGCGCGAATGAAAATTTTGGAATCTCCAATGACAGTTAGCTCGGAGATTCCCAATGCCTTGGCTTCCTCAGTCCTTGCCATAAAGCCAAGGCTTCAGCCATATTGTTGGTGTCGATACCAAGCCCCCAAGCGAACTTAAAATCCATCGATCCGCCCGGAGTGAAAAAAACTCCGCCCCCCCTGCCACCCCTGCGTATGGATTGTATTTCTATTAGCACTGATGCTTTATAATATAACCAACACTGATGCATATCATATTTGTAATGGCACTAGTGCTCTATAACTTAACCAACATCAGTGCGTATTATATTTGTGACAACACTAGTGCTCCATAACTTAAACACCATTATGCATTACAAATACAGTTGCCTATGTGTTTATGAGGGTGTGTCGTCTTATTTAATGCACCAATGCTTATTACCTAATAAAACACCCTAGTGCAGACATGTCACAAATACACACTAATGGTTAGCTTTCCATGTGCATCAAAGTTCTATTTAAATTTGAGAGTAACGATTGTTGTTAGTTTCTTAACCTTTCGGTATTGTTATAATATAAAATGGCACCGGTGTGAATTATTTATAAAAGCATCGGTGTGTACAATTTATAAAAAGAAATGTTGTGGAAAGCAATGTGAGCACCATGAATTTGGTGTGTATGTAACCATTATGAGCATTGATAATATTTAAACATTAAAAAGCACCAACGAGCATTTTCTCACCTGTATAAAGCACTATGAACAAATTACGTATGCATCACACAGTTCAAAGAGTTTTTTCTTCCAGGGGAAAATATCAGTTCCTTGCTATTTCATTGAAATCAAAGGAAACGTGGGTACAACTTCAGCAAGTGCTGAGCACATGGAGAATACAACTGTGGACATTATCGAGATACTACTGCTTCAGCTATCATCCTACTGAGCTTATGGGAGTGAAACATCAAGTTCTTTAACTGCTATCAGCTAGTCAATGATAAGCTATACAAAAAATACTTCACAGTGAGCACATAACATGCTAGGGAATATGACTACATCCTTTGCCATACCCTTCAATACACAGAGAAAATCCTACTAATTCTGACGTAGCTAATCCAAAGAAGCATTATACCAATAGTGTAGAAAAGAGTGGGTCATCCACCACCAGCATCCAAAGGATGTCAAAAGAAACAACACAAAAAGAAATAAGTGCTAAGGGCTAGAAAAGCTGGAAAGAGCCCTGATCAGAACATTCACCATTGGTGAATTATGAAAACATAAACTGGCTAGAGGCCAAGTTTAATGCTTCTTTGGATAAGCTATCAGCCATAGTATTGTGTTCTCTGTATATGTGAATGGCCTTTAGCTGGATGAAGTATGATTCCAGCTGTTATACCAAAATCCTGTCACCATCATTGGATAAGACCTTTGACATACCTACTTTCCCTGAATCCCAGCTTCTAGAGTGAAAACTGAATGGTTTCTTATCAGAATGTCATACAAATTCCCAGCATCGCTCATGCCCCTTTGTCCAGGAGTGGTACCCCCGCACACACCACCTTTCATCGGTTGTCCACAAGTGGTGCCACCGTCCATTGCCCTTGGTCCATAGGCAGTTATTACCAGAACCGCTCTGTCATAGAAGGAGAAGCGCGGTACCTTGGGTAAAAAGGGAAAAAGAGAATCTTCTCGAGGCTTCTAGATGATAAGCTTAGAGATATCCCTTATCCCTACTGTTGTGGGTTGGTTGAGCTCGAGATCCCTCATCTTAGGATCTTAGAGGCCACCTCACCCACTAATTTCTCAACCATCTCTATCCATTAAAGTCCTATAAATATGAGCTCATAGCCATGGTTGAGAGGAGAGAACATTGAAGGTATTGTTATGCTGTTGGACTGATTCTTGGCCCAAGATCATTTAGAGAGAGCATAGAGAGCTAGAGTCAGAGCTTTTAGGGATGAAGAGCTAGTTTCATGGAGATGCATGTCAACACTAAGGCTTGGTTGTAAACTTCTTCATATTTCTAATGCAAGTTGATTTTCTGTCCCATATATATTGTTGATGTTTGATTTCAGATATATATTGCTAGATTCCTTAGTCACTAGCATAGATTAGTAGATCATATTCTGGTTGCTTTGATCTGTTTCGTGTTGAACTCTTTTGCAGGTACACAGGTGAACTATCAAAGCCTTGTATTCCAGATATCTACAACGTCTAGGGAGAGTTATCAACCTTTGTGATCTATTTTTTCTGGATATGAACCATACATACTAGCGGAACACCTTGCTGTCCGCAGGAGGTGAAATATTCCGGTCAACAAATCTGGTGACTCTGCTGTGGAGTAGTTGTATTCAGTTGTTCTGATCGTCCTCAGTCTGCAACTCTTGTCCGAATCCAGGCTCCATTTTCTTCAACTCTTTGTAGTCAGATCTACTTTCTGATTTGTATTATTTGGGTTGGAAATTTCCATATCTGTTCAGATCTGAGTCATTTCGGTTTTTTATGCTCTGTTACCACTTTCAATTCGACAGTATTCACCTTGATCTAGTCTTTTTTGATCTGATCCATCATTCTCTTTCTTGTTTTGGCCATCTACAGGGAACCACGACATGCTTTGTACAAGGAGCGGTGCCACCGCCTGAACACAATGGGAAATAAGCAGTGCCACCGCCTGTATCTGGTTTGCGAGGAGTGGTGCTGCTTTGGAAACGCTCTTACAACACCTACGAAGCGCGGTACCAGGTAGGCATTAGTCCAAAACCCTTTTTCCTCTTTTTTCTTTGTAAAAATTTGGAATTTTCATTGCTTTCAGTTCTGTTATCAGGCTTGTGTTATTGAATCTGATGTGTGTGGCTTGCTACTTTGATGGTTTAAGATTGATTTTGAGTGGAATTTCAAAAATTTGTTTAGTCTTTTTTATTTTTCATCTGCTTCTTGCTTGTTGGTTGTGCTTAAAGAAGGATTTCTTGTTTTCTGAAAGTTAGGGTGTTCATTGAACTCTCTTTTTGTTGCATATATTGAAAGAAGAACACTAGATTAGCTTCTAGATTTCATTTCTTGCTTGCATAGTAAACTTCTTTTTCTTCCCTTCAAAAAAGAAAAGTCTTGCTTGAGACTAGGACATCATATTTGAGCGTTGGATTTGTGTTTTGTGATCGGCCTCATAAGCTTTCAGGACCTTTATGATCTTTTGTCTCTCATGCATATAGGACTATCTCGATCAAAATATAAAAAAAATGGTAGTTTTAAGTTATATTTGCTTATGTTTTTAAGAAATTTGAAAAGTTAGAGTGCATTGGCATATAGGTGTGCTTGGTGTTGTTCTTTTAGGAAAAGAGATTCTCACCCTCCCCATTTGCTTTCGAAAAGAAGAATTTGGTTTGTAAAAGTGTTTGCTTCTCTTTGATTTGGTGTTCATGACTGTTGATTAAGATGATTTTTGGTTTTGAAACAAAAAGAAAAACACTCTCTTCCCTCCTGTAAGTAGGCATATTGAATGGTAAAGTGAACATTTGCACAAGCATATTGCATGGTTTTACTTTTCTGTCAGAACATCATGCATTCACCTAACCGTACAAGTTAAAATTAACGGTAGTTGTAGGTTAAAATTTACGTAGTAACTTGAGTGATAGGTTAGAGACGTGTTCGGGCATCGTAAAACATAGGAGCTATCGTTATTTGTCAGCATTACATTCCAGGACTCGCGCAGTTCTTCCACGTACCGTCGATATATCAAATGGCCTTTCACATACCCTTGAGGTATATAGAAAGGTACTTCACGTACTCAATTGTATATCGGAAGGCCCCTTGTGTACGGTTATGCATTAGACAACACTACTATCGATTCGAGCTCCCACGTACCTTGAGTATACCGGGAGACCCCACTAGGGTACCTTATCTATATGAGAAAATCCCTTTGGATGTCTTGTTTGGATCCATACACCGAAAACAACATTCGGGGAGATTAATATGCACATACCCTCGAGGTATATCGCGAGTGGCACCTGCTTGACAATCTTAGTGAGAGACCTGACTTTTGAACTCCTCCTGTCATTTTAAGTCTGCTTGTTTTGACCTATAGTTTGAGTAGGGAAGTCTTTTGGTGTGTTTTTTCTAGATTTTCAGACCCTAGGTTAGTTAGGAACTATACACGCTGTCTGAGTTAAGATAGTCCAGGAGAGTACGGGGTTTGCCACCCGATTTTACTTCTGTTTCAAAAGAAAATCCAATGGAAGCTATCAACCTAAGGAGCTGCTACCACCTCCCAAGTGGGAGTTAATGTGGCGGTGGAAAGTGGAGTACCATATTCTTCACACTCGCCCCCCTTGGTCCAACAGCCTTCCCGGGAAGATTCATCATTCCATCCTCTCGCGGAAGGTCATGTTGATGATACCCATCCGGATTTTGGTCCTAATGCTCCCTTTTGGGAAACACCTATTGGACAGGCCATTGCCTCATTTGGCACCCATGTAAGTTCTCCTGAAAATGAAGAAGAACACATGAAATACTGTGCTGCTATCCTCCGTGCACAGGAGGTAGAAAAGCAGATTAACAACCTATTAGGCTCTTCACCAGTTCGTTCCACATTCCTTCCTGTGGGATATCATTCACTAGCTGATTCTATGAGACCCATTGAACCAATTATAGATGATCCATTAACAACCCACATCCTAGGTCAAATTTCCACCCCTCTCACCTCTTATGTTATGTCTGTTCCAAGTCCTCCCAGGTCTTTTGCATTTGGGGCTCAACCTTCAATTCCTGTTTCTTCAGTACCTTTGAATGCTGGGGGGCAACCCCCAGCACGACCTACGTTATCTAATCCCGGAGTTGTACCTAGTCAAGAGCAGACCTCTAACGTAGAAACATCTACAGTTTTTGTCCCTCCCACCCACACTAATGTCGTAAATCCCCCATCTAGTTCAGGTCAGCCCTTGGGGGCACAACCTGTTGCCATTTAGTCTTCTAGTGGTTATGGTTATCAAATACCTGTAGGTAATCATCCATCTAATCCTACTGGAATTCCATTCCCTAGTAACACTTTTACGCCATGGGGGCAACCCAACTGGTCTTACATGCCAGCCATGGGAGGGATACCTATACATACCGCGGGAGGTGCGGTAGTACCACCTTATAGAGGTCCTCCCCTTGGGGGACCTAATGGTCCTGCAGGATTTGGAGGTCCTAGTGGTCCTGGGGGACCTGGTGTCTTTCCTCCTTATGGCTCGGGAGGGTCTGGTGGCCCTCCACCTAGTGGTTCCGATGGCTCTGGAGGTTTCCCACCTCCTGGAGGTTCCGGAGGGTCTGGTGGTCCTGGTGGTCCTGGTGGTCCCGGTGGTCCTGGCGGGCCCGGTGGCTCTGGAGGCCCTGGTGGTCCTAGCGGTCCTAATTCCAGAAATCAACTCCCATGGGCGGATTTCCTGGTGGTTCTTCCTCACAGCAACCTGTTTATCAGTCTACCTATGGCCCTACTGGTAATTACATGCCATATCAATATTACCAGTATGTGCATCCCAATAGACAGTTACCTTTCCTAGCAACTTTGGACTTGCCTGATTTGTCCAAGTTGATTAATGATCCCATTTACACAATCCCTCATGGCCTCCCATTCCGGTAAAGTTACCATCAGATATTTCGAAATTCGATGGGAAGCAGGGTGAAGATCCGCAGAACGATGTTATGAATTTTCATTTGTGGTGTTCCTCGAACTCCCTCATGGATGATTCTGTTCGGTTACGACTCTGTCAGCGAAATTTGATCGGTACGGCCGCGAAGTGGTATATTGAACTCCCACAACATTCGTTTGTGGATTTTGGCTCGTTGGCAACCGTATTTCTTATGCACTTTTAGCTCCCTATTCGTTATGAAACATGCACTGATCTTTTAACTTCTCTGTGACAGAACACCTCCACCCACATTTTTTATCATATTCATGAGTGGAGAAGGCAGAGAAGGCTTATTAAGGCCCCTATTCCAAATCAGTTGTTAGCTGATTGGTTCACTAAGTCCTTGTTGCCTCCTATCGCCCGAGATGTGGCCATGGGCGGTGCCGTCACCAAAGAGCAGGATATTAGTCAGGCTCAGTACCTAGACTTGGTCTATTCCTAGTCCGGGACTCTTTATGACCTGATTCCTCAAGCTCCTCACCCCAGCACTGACCCTGCCAAGCCATCAACAGAAGTACCTGTTGATGGGATTGTTGGTTCAATCCAATCCCCATCAGCAGCGAAACCTACCCAACAAACCCAAACTGCTACTCCGTTGACTCCTAAGGTTTCTGTCGATGTCAATTCTATTCAAACTACTCAAACCTCGGGTAATAAAAAGAAAGGTAAAAATCAAAATAAAAAACCTGGAAACCAGCAGGAGACCCCACAATCAACCCATAATGACAACAACACAGGGAAAAGGAAGGCTAAATACCCTTATCTGTTATGTGGTGGTGACCACTTCTCAAAGGGGTGTCCCCATCGGGACAAAATCTCCCAGTTTTTGAAGTCTAATCCTGCACCTGTAGTACTTACGGATCCCTTTCCCTCTCAACAACAGCTGGTAGACCACATGTTGAACCAGGGTAACTCTAATTCATCGGAGGAAATTCGTATGATGTCCTCAGATACCATCCATCTGCAAACTCGAAGCCAGAATTATGATAAACCCGCAGATAAGCAAGAAGATCAATCTTCTTCAGGAAAAGCTCCCTCTACTAGTTCTCCGAAATCCTCGTCTACTGTTCCCTTGTCTATCGAGAAGCCTACTCTCGACATGATTTTGCGCCCACCAAAGAGTACTCTTCGGAAGGCTGTCTTTAATCCCAATGCCCGAGCTTCTCAATTCTATAATGTGGTTGAAGATCTTGCTCAGGCACCTTGTGCGATGTCTACCTTAGAGGTACTCCAAAGTTGCCCTACATAGCGCAACAACTTGTTGACTGCATTAGGGGATGTAGACCCAGATAACACTAACTTGATTCACTTCAATGTTGAGAACTATAAACCTAGATTACCGCATAAAGTTGCTTTTCAGATCATTACGAAAGTAGTGGGAAAGAAAGTCTTTCGAATGGTACTAGACGAAGGAGCTTCGACCTCGGTGTTATCTCTGACTTGTTGGAAAGCTCTTGGCTCTCCCGAGCTTGTTACATCACCTACGACCCTTAAAGCCTTTGATGGATGGGGTTTCCAACCCCATGGCCTCATATCAGCCCTCGCGATCGAGCTGGGGGGAAAAACCATTTCCATCCAAGTAGAAGTGGTAGATGCCCCTTTAGATTATAACCTCCTTTTAGGAAGGAATTGGTTCTATGCCATGAATGTTGTTGCTTCAACAGTATTTCAAACAGTCCAATTCCCGCATCTCAGGAGAATTGTTACCATTGACCAGTTTGATTTATGTACGCCGGATGTTACTACCTCCATGGCTAATAACAATCCCATGTTAGGTCAGTCCCCTCCTCCTTACCAATCGATTGGGGTAGGCATGCTGAAGGATTCATCCCTTATGGGGATTTTTCCCTCTACTCCTCCTAGCATGGATACCGCGACAATACATATGATTGCCTCATTTGATATTTATCCCCAGGGCACAAATGTTGTTGAGTCCACCTCGTTGAGCCCGCATGAAGCTATGTATGACACCATTCAAACTTGTTCCGATGATCACACTAATGACATTCATTTAGTGGCTTCGGATCCTTACCATTTACCGTACTGGTTAGAACCTTCTCTTTCAGTTCTAGACTATCTCTCCGAGACTTTTCCTTCCGATGAGTCCATTATAGAGATCATGAATACTGATGAGCCCATTTGGGAGGATCACCATCATCGATCCATGTTCCTCCCTAATACTAGTTTGGGCAGCCATGATTTTGCATCCTTGTTTCCTACTGATATTGTCAACGTTCCGCAAAGTCCTATATTGTTGCAAGACATAGATTCTGAAGGAAACCTTTGCAACATTACTCAGATGAACCCAATTGACATATCAGCCAGGCCTGATGTCATTGAGCATGTTCATGTTGGGCAGAACTGCTCCATAGATGAATCTGAAGCATATAAGGCACTTTTTAAGGAATTCCATGATATTTTCTCCTGGTCCTATGAAGAGATGTCGGGGATTGACCCTTCCATTGTGGTCCACGAGATTAAAACTTAACCCATGGCTAAACTTGTCAGGCAGAAACTTAGGCAAGTCCATCCTATGAAGGCCACAGCTATTAAAGCTGAGATTGAGAAACTTTTGAAAGCTGGTTTTATTTATCTTGTACCTCTGACGGAATGGGTATCGAACGTTGTCCCTGTCAATAAAAAGCAGGGCACCATTAGAGTCTGCATCGACTTTAGGGATTTAAATAAAACTTGTCGCAAGGACAACTTTCCTACCCCGCACATCGATCAAATTATCGACAACTGTGCTGGAAGTGTCATCTTTTCATTCATGGATGGCTTCTCCGGCTACAATCAGATTGAGATATTTCTCGCCGATCAGCATAAGATGACATTCATTTACCCATGGGGAACCTTTGCATATAAGAAGTTTCCTTTCGGATTGAAAAACACTGGAGCCACGTTCCAGCGTGCAATGTCCTATGCGTTTCATGGCATTAAACATATTGTTGAACTGTACCTTGATGACCTCCCTGCTCATTCATAGCGACGGGAGGACCATCCTGGTCATCTTAGAGACATATTCCTGAGATGTCGTCATTATAATATACGGCTCAATCCGCATAAATGTGTTTTTTGCGTTGAGACAGGATGTTTTCTTGGCTTTGTGGTATCCAAAGATGGCATCCAGAACGACCCTTTTGAAGATTGCCGCTATCATTAATCTACCAACCCCAACCAACATCCTTGAACTCCAAAGTTTGTAGGGGAAGGCAAACTTTATTCGTCGTTTCGTGTGCAATTTCGCTGAGAAAATGCATGGTTATATGCATCTCCTCAAGAAGAACACTCCATTCTTCTGGGATGACCAAGCCCAACGTGCCTTTGATAGTCTTAAGCATGCTCTGACTCATTCACCCGTGATACACCCCCCAGATTATTCAAAGGATTTTCTCTTGTATATTGCTGCCTCCGCTACTACCATCGCCATGGTTTTAGTGCAGGACTTTCTCCATGGTCAGGAGCATGTGATTTATTATGCCAGTAAGAATCTTATTGATTCTGAAACCCGTTATTCACATGTGGAGAAGCTAGCTTTGGCCATGGTCATTGCTGTGCAAAAATTTCGTCACTACATTCTACTTCGCACTACCACCGTATTGGCAGACCAGAACCCGATGTATTACATTCTGACTCATCAGGTACTCGGGGGCAAGTACTCCCGTTGGATCGTCATCCTTCAGGAGTTCGATCTCGAGTTTGCCAAGGCTACATCAAAGAAATCCTTGGTTTTTGCTGAGCTTATATGTGACCTTCCCTGTGCTACCACAGAATCTGAGCCCAGTGATTCATTTCTAGATGAATTCCTATTCCTAATTAGCACTACTAATCCTTGGTATGGATATTTGCTAATTTATCTCCAGACCTAGCGTTTTCAAAAGTATCTATCTCGTGATGATCGTCGCCGCATTCGTCACCATGCGAAGTACTGCCTTATCTTGAATGATACCTTGTATAGACGTGGGATTGACTCTATTCTCTAGCGATGCCTCACTCATGAGGAGGCTAAACACGTGTTGAATGATTGCCAGTCTGGAGCATGTGGCGGTCATTTATCTGGGATGGCTACAGCCCAGAAAATCCTTTGCGCTGGCTATTTCTGGCCTTCTGTCTTCAAAGACTGTCACGAGGCTGTTAAGAAATGCCCTCCTTGCCAGCATTTTTATCCCAAAAAGTGCACCCATCCTACT
Organism: Pseudotsuga menziesii; assembly: GCA_001517045.1. Classification (NCBI taxonomy): domain Eukaryota; kingdom Viridiplantae; phylum Streptophyta; class Pinopsida; order Pinales; family Pinaceae; genus Pseudotsuga; species Pseudotsuga menziesii. The sequence continues at coordinate 38,203 of LPNX011088593.1, forward strand.
CCACTTCACCCCATCATTACCGTCAGCCCTTTTGCCAAATGGGGGATTGACTTCATGCATTGTAAACCTACCTCAGCCAGGGGGCATGGTTACATCATCGTAGCCATGGATTATTTCACAAAATGGGCTGAGGCCATGGCTACATATGCAGAAGATGGTAAGACTTCCGCTCTCTTCTTGTTCAATCATATCATAGCTAGATTTGGAGTTCCGCGGTCCATTGTCACTGATCACGGATCTCATTTCTATAATCAAATGATGGAGGAATTAAGTGCCAAGCTAGGCTTTCGCCATGAAAACTCTACGTCGTATTATCTACAAGATAATGGTCAGGTAGAGGCCATTAACAAGGTTTTGAAAACTATGCTTCGTCGGATGGTTGGAGATCATAAATCCAATTGGCATCTCATTCTTTTTTCCGCTCTTTGGGCTTATCGGACTTCCATGAAAACAACTACTGGTTTCATGCCTTTCCAGCTTGTCTATGGGCTTGAAGCTGTCTTGCCGATCCAATGTTAGATTCCATCTTTACAACTCGCCATCGAACTTCTCCCAGACACTTCCGCAGAGGAAGCAAGATTTTTGTACTTAAATAACCTTGATGAGACTCGTAGAGATGCTGCCTTAGCTAATGAGGCACATAAGAAACGTGTCAAGGTGCAGTACGATAAATCTGTCCCGCCTCGTTTTTTCAACGAGGGTGACCTAGTTTTGACTTATGATCAGAGATATGACAAGCTAGGAAAGGGTAAGTTCGAGTCCATGTGGTATGGACCTTTTGTTATTTCCAAGGTGTTAGAGAAAGGAGCCTATGAGTTAGTTGATTATGATGGGATCCCTTTGGGGCAACCTCGCAATGGGTTGTACCTAAAAAGGTACTATGCCTAGGTCTTCTTGGATGGTATCTTGTATATATGTATATTGATTGACTTTCAGTGTGCTTTCAGTATTTTCAAGATGGTTTTGAGTTTTGGTGTTTGCATCTGTTTATACCATGTTTTGGTCATGTAGACGGCTTTCTACAGCTTCGCTGATGGTGCTTGCCGCCACACCTTGAATCTAGCCTCGGCTGCTTGGGTTCTCTATTCCCCAGCTGAATATTTGGTTAGTTCAGGAGTGGTTTGCTTAGGTCCCGCTACTAATAACATCGCCGAGTATGAAGCAGTCATTGGTCTTCTAACTGAAGCTGCCTCCCAGGATGTCCGTGATCTAGTAGTCTTGATGGACTCTCAGCTCGTGGTTTGTCATTTAAACCATGTCTGCACCATTAGGAACCCGGTGCTCCTCTGCCTCTTCTGGAGGGTACGTTTGTTAGAAAGATCATTTGGAACCATTACATATAGGCATATCCCTAGGGAACATAATGTAGTTGCTGATTCATTAGCTAATTACATCCTAGATTGGCATATTGCCCATTCATGACATTAAATCACACATGGTACATTGTAAATAAACATTTAAAGACACATAAACTCATAGAAAATGCATTTATCCATTTGAAACATATAAACACCATGTAAAAGTTTGTATATATATATATATATATATACGAAAAAGTCTTACAAAAATAGGTCCTGAGACGTCATCTGAAGCACGTAGGCTTTCAGGCAAAATCATCATACAAAATCCTGAAGCTATCAGCTTTCAGTATACATGTCTCATCCACTAGTGGTGCTCGTGATAGCACATCACTGCTCGAGCCACCCTGCGTAGTAGCCTACTGAATCGCCCTAGTACTCCCGTCGTAGATCTCTGATATCTAGTCAGGAGGTCTTCTATGTCAGCATCTGGGATGTCCAGAGTCAAACTCTCTAGGTTCTCCTCCAGCTCCCCGGTGATATCATCACCCTATGGCACAAAGCGAGCTCCAGCTCGCCTGTCTAATGGAGATGCTCCTCCATGCCTCGTTGCTCCAACATCTACATGAAGACAAACAGGTCTTGTCACTCATCATAAAAAATATAAAACATAAAAAACATAAAAACATTTTCCATTGTTAGGGTTTCTTGTTTCTTACCAATGTCACCCCACTGCCCTCCAGGTGGGAGTGGTAGGTCAGGATCACCTGTAAAATCTATGCCCGCATAGGCATAGTCCTCAACCATGAGCATCTGATCCTGCAACCATCTGAAGAACGCATCACCGAACTTCACTTTGCCCCTACCCGCTCCTGTGCAAGCCATGACTTGGACCCACCTCAGCATGCGAGGGTCCCGTGCTCTCAGACTCCGGAAAGTCACTTGGGGCCTCATCTGGGGGATCCGCTCAAAGAAGAAACAAGCTAAGATGGAACCAAAGCCGAACTGCTTCAGCTCTCCCTACCGACATTTAGTCAGCTGATCCTTGAAGATTGGAGGCAATGCTTCCGCCCAGTTGAACATCGTAGGTGCCATAGCCTCTAGGGCATAGAACATATGTGTTCTAGAAGCCTGATGTACACCCTAGATCCTTGCTACCCTTTACATGGTGAACAGAACAATTTGTAGAGCCTTGTCTGTCACTGCCTTGATGGGGATTTTCTTCCCCGATGTACCTGTACCTAGTGCACAGTGTTGATCTATGATCTCTCTGGTGGTAATGTCCCCACCACGGGAACCTGTTAGTGAGATAGGGGCACCCCATCTCGATAGGCTAGTCAGGAAGTAGATATCCTCTACCTCCACTGTAAGTATATGTGCCCCCACCTTGAAATACTGTTGTTCTGGATTCCACATTCTCAGTATGTGTTCCAATAGTCTCTCATGGGACACCATGCTTGGTGTTCGGAAGAACTTTAAAAGCCCACAGTTCTAGAGTGCGGTGATACAAATCAGATTCCTTTCAGCAGCAACATCCTCGTCATCATGTGTTCTTTCCTTCCATATCACCATATTTTGGAAGCCTAGACATGCCAAAACAACAATGGTATGTATTAATATCATCCTTGAGTCATTGCAAATCAAAGAATGAGTAAAATTTGTCCATATCATTGGTTTAACTTCTCCACGGTCGCCACCGCCTGTGCCCCGTTGGAGACAAGCAGTGGCACCGCCTGTGTCCCGTTGGAGACAGGCGGTGGCACCGCCTGTCCACATATTCTTGGCGCGGTTCTCGGGTGGTACCGCCTATCCCGCAAGGGGTAGTCACGGTGCCCGCAAATTGGATTTTAGGGCTTGCCAAATAGGCCTAAAACCCCACCAATTCCCAAAATAAAAGCTATGAAATGAAATATAAGGGTCTTAGCTGTTACCTGCAACTGACGAGACTGAAAACTGACGGTGGAAACTCTGGTATCAGCTGTGGAAGATCTGGCTAAAAAATGCTCCAAGTGCTCTCTGCTAATAGTGAAATGTTTGATTTTTTACTATTTACTTGCCTTATATAGACATTTTTTGGGTCTGACTTAGTATAGTTTTGATATTACATCATGTTTTGGTCAAAATCTATTTGTCATAATCCCTTAATGTTGATTTTGGATGCATTTAACACTTGTTTATGAGTCATCTATAGGTTGATTTTAGTAAAATCTTTGGGAAATTTGTTTATGGCTTTTTCGTACTTTCACAAAACGGAAAAGGTCATTGAGCATTTATTACGACGCTTTGTCATGCTTGTTAAAATCTAGTATCAAAGTTCCGAGTCTAGTTCAAGTTTCTTTCTAGGCTCGTAAAATATGACATTGTGTAAAGAAATGTTATGGAGTCTTCTTTTCACATCTTCTTTCAGACTCCTTAAACATGAAAAGATAGTCGAGTCCGTTTCCGAATCTTTCCAGGCTCGTAAAAAGTGACATTGTGTAAAGAAACCTCATGGAGTTCTCTTTAAACCCTTTTCAGGCTCCCTAAATACGAAAATATTGTCGAGTGATCTTGTCTTCTTCACGTTCGTTAAAGTATTTGAAGAGTCATCCATCCGACGGCAGGTTATCTCTTTCTCGGTTCAGATAGGACTATTTACAAGAAAGGAACACTCCAGCCAATCGTGACTGGAAGAGTTCTCTAAGGTATGATTTTATAATTTTTGGGCCTTAGAGACTAAATCATACGAAAAAGGACCCCCATGGAGTCTTCTTCCGTATTCGTTCAGACTCTCTAAACATGAACGATGCTGAGTTTTCTTTCAGTGGACTCATTAAATTAAACATTGAGAGACCCGTTTTGGGAACGAACCCCTCCTCTCTCAGGTTCGTAAAACATATGAGACCGGACTTGTCTTCTGACAAGCTATATCGAGTGTTTGTTACCCTCTTTGAACTCGTAGAACCAAAAAGAGGCACTCATCAATCATGATGGGGGAAATGGGAAAGGGAATCATTTTGCAAATAATGGCAGTTGTTTGTCGTTACCTTTGAACATGGCACTTGTCTGCACAATCATGTCAGTTAATTGGGTATTCAGCTGATCTCTATGATGATCCACTTTCATGAGTCATGCCAATCCTTTGAGTCTTTCAAAAGAATGCATTGTCCACTGTCGCATTGTGTATCTGTCCTGTCTAGTCATGCTGCCAAGTCATTTTGTCATGCCGCCTGATGTTCAAAGGGGATCTGAAGAAGTCTTACCTCTGCAATATACATAGCCTTTGTGTCAGTATCTTTGAGTCAGAGATATGGTCACTACATTCACATCATTCCAGAACTATGTTCCGAGTTTCGTGTCATCGATGTGGGACTCATCATGGCCCTCCTTCGACAAGGCTATTCCTATTGACATCAGCTCATCATCCGGGAAATAGTCTTAGAAACAATATTTAGTACCTTGAGATCTGTATGCCTTAATGACAGATTCTCTCGCTCTCGACATAGGTTCACATCATTGACCTTTGATCGATAGAATCGACCGAGTGTTTGACATCAAGACATATATTCGCACTCAGTAGATTATACTAGGGTACCTTGGGAATCATTGACATTAATGGTGATCTCCCTTGCACTTGTTAACGGTTCACATCACTGGCCGGTAATCAAGTGGGTTCTACCATGTTTGACTTCAGATCATTGTAATCACATGGATAGAATCGTACTTTGTGGAAGACGAGACGAAGACCCTGGGCATTTGTTTAAAAGCGCTCATTGCTTTTTCCCAGGTTGCGATGGAGTTTTGTATATCTAGCATGGATCCACATTTGTATGGTCATGGCTATGCTCAAATTTGCGTCCGTATGACATAGATCTACGTTGTATGTCTGGAATCCATGTCCAAGTTTGAGTCCTTTATCACATGGATCTACACTATATTCTAGTAGCCATGCTTGTTTATTCCACTCATGGATCTACCTTGTATTGGTCTGCATCTATGAGTTTGGTTACTTGTGTCTATGAGTCAACATACTGATGTACTACAGATGCCTACTTGACTGCATACTCCGATCGAGCCAACATTTTCATCTCCTGGCAATGACTTGTTCTCAAATCTCTCGTTTATCGTATCACTCTAAGACTCATGCTTTGGGGGGCATCCTGTTATACCAAAATCTTGTCACCATCATGTGATAAGACCTTTGACATACCTACTTGCCCTGAGTCCCAGCTTCTAGAGTGAAAATTGAATGGTTTCTTATTAGTCTGTCAGACAAATTCCTAGCACCGCTCATGCCCCTTTGTCCAGAAGCGGTACCCCCGCTTGCACCGCCTTTCATCAGTCGTCCACAATGCCACCGCCCATTGCCCTTGGTCCATAGGCGGTTATTACCAGAACCGCTCTGTCATAGAAGGAGAAGCACGGTACCCTGGGTAAAAAGGGAAAAAGAGAAGCTTCTCGAGGCTTCTAGATGATAAGCCTCGAGATATCCCTTATCCATACTGTTGTGGGTTGGTTGAGCTCGAGATCCCTCATCTTAGGATCTTAGAGGCCACCTCACCCACTAATTTCTCAACCATCTCTATCCATTGAAGCCCTATAAATATGAGCTCATAGCCATGGTTGAGAGGAGAGAACATTGAAGGTATTGTTATGCTGTTGGACTGATTCTTGGCCCAAGATCATTTGGAGAGAGCATAGAGAGCTAGAGTCAGAGCTTTTGGGGATGAAGAGCTGGTTTCATGGAGATGCATGTCAACACTAAGGATTGGTTGTAAACTTCTTCATATTTCTAATGCAAGTTGATTTTCTGTCCCATATATATTGTTGATGTTTGATTTCAGATATATATTGCTAGATTCCTTAGTCACTAGCATAGATTAGTAGATCATATTCTGGTTGCTTTGATCTATTTTGTGTTGAACTCTTTTGCAGGTACACAGGTGAACTATCAAAGCCTTGTATTCCAGATATCTACATCGTCTAGGGAGAGTTATCAGCCTCTGTGATCTATTTGTTCTGGATCTGAACCATTCAGACCAACGGAACACCTTGTTGTCTGCAGGAGGTGAAATATTCTGTTCAACACCAACTCCCTAATACGATGACACCAGCCATCAAGAGTGAGTAAAGTAAGAGCTGATCTTTGATTGAACCAGTTAATGATAGCAACTGAATCTCCAAAGATATGTAAAGTGGGAAGGCCCATGATTTTAGCATAGTGAAGGAGTGTCCATAAAGCCAAAAGCTCAGATTTGGTATTTGTACTCATTCCAACACCCAATTTAAAGCAGAAATAGTGGTCCTGGTTGAGTAGTAAATGGAGACCAATACCTCCCAGATGATTAGTTGATGCCCCATCAAAGAAACCAGTAGGAAAATCAAAAGTAGGTGCCGGTCCAATAACTCTCTTTTTAATTTTCTGCTAGGCAGTAACAGGATAGAGCTGAAGTTGATTCCTGATGGACTGTACAACATGAAAAATATCAGGTTGTTTGTCTTCAAATACACATTTGTTCCTTGTTAACTAGATTTTCCATGATAAAAGGAGAGGAATATACTTCAGATTATTTCCTTTGCTGATCTAGGAAGAGACATTAAGAAAAAAGTTTTCTCCGAAAAATAAGGAATGGTAAGAGAGGATCTAATGAGGGCTGTTACCCGTCTGATGAAGTTGCATTCATGAAAAATATGATCAACTGATTCTGATGCTGATCTACACAAGCAACACCTATTTGGTCCAATCCATCCTTTTTTAATAAGGTTTTCCCAAGTATGTACATTATTCAATAGACAGAGCCAATTGAAACAAATAATCTTTAGTGGAATGATGAATTTCCAAATCTTGACAAAGATGTCAGCTGGTCTGTTGGTGACATAGATATTTGCAATCAACTCATATATTAAGTTGGCTTGAACTGAGCCTGTCGACTTGTTATACATCCACACCAGAGTATCAGGTGAATTGTTGATGTGTATCCCACCATGATGTAAGCCTTTTATGTAATTTGACCATCCTTACTTCCAATGACCACCCAGCTGTAACTCATTTGCAGAGAGCCAATAATCAGTGGAGGTGGTAGCAACCCCTCGATTGAGTACATCTGATAATGTAAGAATACCATAATCTTCCAGATACAGTCTAAGATCCTTTGGTAAAATATAATCAGAAGCAAAACCAACAATGGGATCAATTCCCACTTTAATGTTTTTGCCATTGCCGGTCTTCAATCCAAGACATCTAGTGATCCATGAAATGGCTCTGATAAAACCATTCCACATATGAGAGGTACCCTGGACTTTGAAGGAATGTTTTCTGAGCCAGACATCAATAGGTAAATTCTTGAGATATTTATGCTTAATGATTTGGGACCAGAGTCCATCTCCATTGAGTACAAGCCAGAAACTTTTTGTTCGCAAGGCCAAACTAAACCAATCAAGATCTTTTATGTTTCAGCCACCTAGAGCATATGGCTTGGAGATGGTGAGCCAATCTACCAGATGATATTTATGTTTACCTTGTGAGCTTCCCCATAAAAAATTGAAGATGTATCTTGAAATTTAATTCAGTATGGTACTAGGCATACGAGCTAGAGAGAGCCAATACACCGCAAGACTCATCAAAACAGATTTTACTAAAACCAGTCTTCCACCCAAAGTGAGTAGCTTATATGTCCATTTGCTCAGTTTTTTTTCAAACTTCTGTAAGAACCATCTCTAGTCCTTTATGCCATATCCCAACGGTTTGAGATAATATCCCAGGTACTTAAAACCAGTGACCATGGGCTCCTTTTTGTATGGCATAATATTGAAAAATTGATGTCTGACCGGCTCCTCGATATTATTGAATAGAAATGAAGATTTGTCTGCATTGCTTTCCATACCTGTAGCGGAGGAAAAAGTATCCAAGATTACGTTATATTGCTGCCACTCAAACAGCGTGCCTGAACCAAATATGATAGCATCATCTACGAAGAGCAGGTGTGTAAGATACAGACTATGAGCCATTTTGATTCCTATTATATAACCTCTATCAAGTGCATTATTAATCAATAGACTCAATCCTTCAATGATCAGAATAAATAGAAGGGTAGATAGGGGGCATCCCTGTCTAATACCCCTCGAGACTTGAAAGAACTTAGATGGGGTCCCATTAATTAGTACAACAAAATTTGCAGACTCCACACAACCCATGATCCATTTCACAAAGTTAGCAGGGATCCCAATCTGTAAAAGAACCAGCCTCAAGAAAGACCAGTTGACCTTGTCAAAGGCCTTCACCAGATCAAGTTTCAATACCATCACATTTTGATTTTCAACCTTGATAGTATGGAGGGCTTCTTGTACAATACCAATAGGTTCAATGATCTGTCTATTTTGCAGTAACCCAAACTGATGCTTGGTAATAGCCTTATCAAGGACTACCTTAAGTTTGATAGCAACCAGCTTGGAGATGGTCTTATAACTCAGATTGCACAAGGAGATGGGTCTATATTCAGCAAGAGTAGTAGGCTTGTCACACTTAGGTATAAGGGTAATAAAGGTGGCATTGAGGGCACCTATGACTCACCCTCTAACCTAGAGTGTTCAATAAGTTTCAAAATGTCCATCCCAACAAGATCAAAGAAGTGAAGGTAAAATTCCACCAGCCACCCATCTGGTCTGAGAATTTTATCTTTTTTGAATCCTTTAAGTATATCTTCAACTTCTTGTAGATTAAAATCAGACATGAAGAGCTCGTGATCCTCTTCCTGTACAAAGGAAGGAAATAATCTGATGACATTAAGTTGAGCCTCTATATTAGTTTTACCATCATCAGAGAAAAGATTTGAGAAGTGTTGAACACCCATAGCTTTTAACATGGAATCATCCTCAATAGATTCCCCACTCTAGTTATTGAGTGCCCAGATAGCTTTTGAGTTCCTTCTGGCAGAAGCAAAGGAGTGAAAGAATTTGGTATTGGCATCACCCTCTTGGATCCAGTCCACTCTACTTTTGAGCTTCTAGGTAAGGATCTGGTGAGAAAGAAGGGAATCCTTCCTGTCTTTTAAGAGTGAAAGAGAAGATATGGCCTCTTCAGTGAGAATACTAGGGTGGTGAGCAGAAAGGAGAGTGTAAATGGCTAGGTCAATCTCAGAGATCTCCTTTGCTCTCAAAGTGCTCTTCTATTTCTCCCAGGTCTTAACAGCATTCTTGAGACTCTGCATCTTAAAGTTGAAGTCAAACATGGGTCCAGTAGAGGGAGTAGGAGCCTTCCATGAGGAGGAAACAAGTGCTTCAAAGTCAGTTTCAAGGAGCCAAGCTCTATTAAACTTGAAAGGATAAAGATGACACTTCAGACAAAAATTCCATTCAAGACACATCAGATAGTGATCAAAGATTTCTGAGGGCTGAGTCCAAGAGTGATAACTACCAAGAAGAGGGATAAGGTGTAAAGAAGCAAGGAATATATCAAGTCTTTTGCTTACCCCCCCAGGACCAGCTCTACCATTTCTCCAAGTGGGCCCAATCTTGGTGGGAGCAAGATCAACCATATGCACTGATTCTAGTAGCTGAGCAAAGTATAGAGAATGATGATCCAGATGAGCACGGTCACCCTAGATTTCCAGATCTGAGATAGTGAAATTAAGGTCTCCCACCAGGATGAGGTTGGGATAATTGAAGATTCCACCAGATACAACTGAGTCCCAAAAAGTGGTTCTATTAGCATAGGGTCCATAGTAGTTGACAATGGAAACGACCGAGTCAAGGCCTTTGAAATTAGCTGAAAGAAGAATGCTTGTGAAGGAGTGAAAGGCTTTACACCTAATCCGATGAGGATTCCAAGCTGAGAGGATACCCCCAGAAAGACCAAGTGCATCAATTGCACAAAATTCCCAACTAGGCTTGATAAAGGCAAACAAGCAAAGGATAGTAAAATGATCACACATCGTTTCCTGTAACAGGATAATGTCAGGATTAATAGAAGTAAACAGATCTTTGAGAGATTTTTGTTTAGTAGCCCCCCCAAACCCACAGATGTTCATGGAGACAATATTCATGGATCAACCTGAATGACAGGTGACTTTGCTCTAAGTGCCTATGAAGATGAGTGAGTTCTGGCTGCTGCCTTGATGCGGGCCGAAAGAGGGGTATATAGACCAGTGGGGGCCTGTGCAGAGTTTTTACTTCCTTTCTTAGCCTTACGGATAGTCACATTATCGAATCTAATCGAGTCTAGAGATAAGACATAAGGGGAGATGGGAGACTTATTAGTAAAGATATCCAAAGCTTTAAGTAGAGATGGGTCATCAAAGGAAGGAGTGGTTAAAGGACTACAAGGTGAGCTAGGACAAGGAGGGGAGGAGGGATGAGGTAGGGGGGAAAGTTCTCTAAGGTAAAGGGTGGGGGAGATGGAATTGCAGTAAGGGTAGAAGTGTGAGAAGGAGTTAGAGGATCAGAAACTGGACCAGTACGAGATCTAGAAGTAGATAAGGCCAAAGTTTCTACATCCGTTATGTATTGTAGCTCACCTTTGGTCAGATCTCCAACCGAGGTAGGGGAGGAAGAGTCATAAGCGCCAATCAATGGAGGGATAGCCAGAGAATCAGTAGATGGTGCAGTCACCGACTAAGTATCTTGTAAGGGTGGTAGCTACGAAGAAGGGGAAGGTGAGGTAAAAAGAGAGGGTTCAGAATCACAGAATCCAACATGAAGTGGAATGCCGTGTAATAAGGAAGTATAAGATTTCCTCAAATGTCCCGTATCATGACAGTAGCTACAACAGAAGGGTATATTCAAATAATTGAGTTTTTGTGTAATGACCACACTATTACAGTCAATCTTGATTTCAGTTAGGAGACCACGGGTAACATCCAGTTCGACAAGAACCTTAGCAATGCGTTTGTCAAAAACTGTGTGAAAGTATTTCTCCAAAGTGACAAACCTACCAATGGTATTAGAGATGCCAGTGAGGATATCTTTAGACTGGAGGGGAAACAGTAAAGCCGATAGCAAGACCCATAGATGGCGTTTGATAACCCTTTCTTTTATGGGGTCAAAGTTCATATGCCACCAGCTCAGGACGAGAGAACCGTTGCCAATAGTCTAGAGTGAGTTAAGGATACGAGAGGCATTCGTGTCCTCCAAAAAAACAAAAACCAACCAATGATTAGCCAGAAGGCTGATGGTGGGCACATAACTAAGGATAGGCTTCCAATGGAGAGTGGCCCAGGCCACCCACTCCTCTTTGTTCATAGAGAAATATTCCAGTCACCCAATGAGTGCCCGGTGACAAAGTTCAGAGACTCTGTCGAGCATGACATCTCTGCCAACAACAAACCGACGCTTGTGGTCTAGAGCAGCGAGTATTTTGGATCTTCGGCGAGCCTGGAAGTGTGGAGGATAGGTAGTACCAACCCTATTGTTGGTCGGTAAGGTAAGCCCAGGGGACGCCATCATGGGTCAAAAATCAAGTCCCGAAAGTGTAGGTCAAAAGTAGTGGCGGGAGTAACAAAGAAGTGATAGGGCATAGAAACCCCCAAAGAGGAAAAATCCCCAAAACAGTGGAACCCTAACCCAAGCCGGAGGAATCAGTAAACCAAGACAGAAAGGGTAAAGTCAATGCACAAGGCAGAAAGCATAGGGATGCTAAGGGTGAAAAGAAAAGACAAACCCTGACTAGAATCCTACCAGTGCTGGTAAAACCAAGACAGAAATGGAGGATTCACGACAATGTGGCATAAAACCAATGAAACCCTAAAAACCGTAGAAATAGTAGAACCCAAGCCAGAGCTGGTGAGGTCAAATAGCCTGACTTGACAAATGAAAAGAAACCCTAGTTCCCACTTTTTAGCATGGTTGGTACTAGCCCTCTGCAAAGAGGGGGAACTCCATGGACCTAAGCCACCCGTGAACCAGATAAAGACAAGAGGAGTCAAACAGACACCACCCAGATACCAGATAATCATAGAAAGGAGTGAAAGCGTAGAAAGGTAAGTACCTGTGCAATGATGGTTTCAGGTAGTTGTCGGCAATAGTTGTTGTCCGTGTGCTGAAGACCACCCCAAGACTCGACACCAATAACTAAGAACCGAGAGTCACCAACGTAAACCACCGCAAGACCTGGCGACAGAAACTGAGGATCAAAAGTCACAGGCACAGACCACCGCAAGACTCGGCACCAAATACTGAGAACCGAAAGTCACGGCCGCAATACAAGGATGTATGACCGGACACATAAAACCACCACCAGAAAGGAGCAGTAATCTAGTCATGAAAAACATAACAAAGAGGTGTAAAGGGTACACCAAAAATTAGGTCGAGAGGTGGCCGTGAAGAGAAAAAACACAAAAACAGAGCAGTAACATAGGGTGGTAGGATGGTCTTCCAGTAACTGTCACCATACTAGAGCAGAGGCTGCAACATGGCCGTCTAGCTTCACCGCGTCCAGCACAAAGCCCTGAAACCCTAAGTCCCCCATCCCTTCGTATGATCAGTTCAAAGAGTTTAAAACATACAACACACTAATACATCTATATTTTATTTAATTTTTAAATTTCATTATTCATTATTCATTAGAAAATCAAATAAATTTTTTAATAGAATTTATATTTGAATTTTAATCATTGTGTTTCGATAAGATAATTGTATTAATTTGTTATACCATTAGATTATGCATATGTTCATTGTAATATTCAATCATCCATATATTTAATCAACCATGTAACATTTCACAACATTAAACAATGTATTAGAATAAAAAACTTATTTTATTATATTTGAGTAAGAGGCCCTGTGTCATACAAAATGGAACAACATAAAGATCCACAATAATCCAATCGTCATATGTAATTGTTACACTTACCTGTGATACTCCAATTTGGACAATATGTCTAATATAGTATATAAATTGTTTGACCTTCACATACAATGATTTCAAACCATACAATTTGCATTAACATCCAATTATTTTTATTGTCACACTTCACTTGAACTATAGTCGGTGCTTGATTTTCTTGCATGAATTGAGTTATTTGGTCGAATGTTTTGTTGATTGGCTTGATTTTGTTCCTAATAATCTTTATGTCCCATATACAAACATGGAAATAAAATGTATCGAGTGTATCTACATTAGTGGACATAATGCAAAAATGGATAATGTGCATTTATGCAAATAAAAAAGCATTGCATAACAAGAAGTGATTCATAAACCATAAACATTCTTTCAAAGCCATTCTTCATGCAATCTCTTAACAAGCCTTTTGTTGGCTCTATTGCATGCTTTCTTTCTTGCAAGTTTTACATGCCATGATAAATCATAGATTTGATAGAAATGTTTTTAGTTGTTTCTCTAATTATAGAATGAGAGAAGTAAAACAACATAACTACTTACAAATTGCAAAATTAACTTTTGATGCACAAAATATACTCACAACCCATACTTAACCAAATGTCAAAAAATTCTTTGGATGACTCTTCTTTGTATGTTAGCACCTATTTGAAGACATCCAAGGATGAGTGTAAAATAGTTAAAATATAAAGATAACAACCTATATAAAAAATTATTTTATAAGGAAAACATAATTACTCATGGACTTTGCTATCAACCATTTTATTCCTTGTCATCCTGTCTTATGTGTTGAATGGGTTCAATTTTGTTTTGTTTTTTGCAACAAAACAATTGAAAAACAATATTCAATGCGATAATCAATTAATTATATGTACATAGAAGAAAAAATCAATGATAATATACATTTGAAGCACACTGTTGTTGAGATGGATCCTCGTGTCATGCAATTATGTTCATTTTTTGACCATCTCTTTGTACACTTTTTTGACATCCCTATCGACATTTTTCAAATATCACCTTGTTCATTATTTGGGATTTTCATAAACTTTATGATAAATGAAAATCACAGATAAATACTTTTATATTGATATGAAAGTAAATAGAGTCAAAATATTAATAAATGAATGTTTAGTAGTATATACATATGATAGAAAACATGATTAGAAATAATACTTTTTAAATGTTTATTTTTTGTTAGTGTATGTTTTTGCTATTGTAAGGTTGACAAGTATCATTTACCATTTTTATGGAAATGATTCTTGTAGTTTATATATAATCCAAATTTTGGACTCATTAGATTGATTTCATAATGTAAATGGAAAGTACGTGATAGGTAAAGTGGGGTAGGGAGGAGAGAAGCAGTTCTGAAAATCGTGCCTCTCCTCCATACCCCCTTTACCAACCTCTTTACACATTAAAGCCTAATGTTTGCACCCATATTATTTTATCTTTATTTTTTCTTTGTTTTTTTCTTTTTTTTTAACACAAACGGGTAATTTTCTTAAAATGGGGGAAACTAGTATATTTTAGCGGATGCCAATCAACCAAGTTACAAATATCGAGGAAACAAGAGACTGCACCGAGGCTTACTCTGTAGAGAACTAATTACAACTGAGAGGAGCACCATTAACCAGGGTGTCTGCAAGTTTATTTAAATCCCAAAGAATATGATAGGATTCAACACTGTCAAAATATTTCAAAGTTGTCTGAATTCTCTGCAAAATTACATTCAAGAAAGAGTTGTTGAAGATGACTGATGTATTTAAAGTTTTAACCAGCATCTCTGAATCACTAAATATTTGTACTGACTTAAACCCTTTTCCTTTTGCAAGTTGGATTGCCATAAGTAAGCTGTAGCATTCAGCCCGATTGTTGTCATCGAACCAAGACCCCAACTGAAGCTGAGATAGTTCAAACTGCTAGGGAAGAAAATGACACCTCCAGCTCCGGATACCCAGGGATTCCCTTTGGAAGCTCCATAAAAAAATATAGTTGCTGAAACATAATGCATCCAAATATTTTTGAGAGAAGCTTCAGTCCCACGAAACTTCCAAGGAAAGGAACTAGCCGGTTTTGAACAATTCAATTTTTTGTCTGAATCAAATGAGGCAGAGCCCGTCCACAAGGGAGCCGAGAGAGAAGCCATTGAACACTGTGAGGATTTAGCAAACCACAATTTGGATTTATTAACAGCGTGTTGGATAGAGGGGACCGTATCACTGAAGATGCAATTGTTTCGAATCAGCCATAGCGCCCACCATGTGAACTTTAAGATTGAGTACCAATGTGTATGCAATATAGCAGAGGAAGCTTTTGAAGGACAACTGGCATGCTAAACCAGGTAAAGGGATGGTACTGAAGACTGAACTGGGATAGAGAAATTCAAATCCTAGAGAATTAGATCCTATACTTTTTTGGAAAATTCACATTCAACAAGAAGGTGGTCAGCAGTTTCCAGTGCTGATTTGCATAAGCTGCATCGGAATGGGTCGTTAAAGCCACATTTAGAGAGATTATCGACTGTCAAAAGCTTGTTCTTTAATACCGGCCACAATTTTTTTTAACCTTTGGCATACATTGGGAAGCCCAAACCGATTTCCATATTGTTGGAGGGAAAATTGAACTATGGGGAGATTGAAAAGCACTAAATCCTTTAGCTGCTGTGTACACTCCATCTTTTCCCCAACCCCAAACATCTTTCTCGGAGCTATGAACAGGAGCAAGGCCTGTAAGAGATAAGAGCAACATGTGTTTTTGAAATTTAAGGCAACCAGGGAGATCTAGAATAGACCAACCTACACAGTTCCTAGAATTGTCCCATCAGCCAAACGAAGAAGACCCTTATTTGTTGCCTAGTTCATTATCTTTGATAGAGGAATGATTGAGGAAGGAGGTGGATTCCCGAAGATTTAATCCTCCCATAGAAGGATCCTTTTCCCATTGCCTAGAATTCTAAATAATTGCTGGTTAAAGAATTCAAAACCTTTTCTGCGGGAATTCCAAATAGTTGTGCCAGTTGGGGTGTTTGCAAAGGAAATATTTCTCAAAGAGCCACCTTTGATATATTTCTTAAGAAAAATATTGTTGACTAGATGGTTCTTATCCACAAAAAGCTGCCAGATAAGCTTGCCACTCAGCGCCAGGTTAGCTAGAACAGGGTCCCTGATTTGAAGACCACCTGCTAAGAATGGCCTCTTAAGTTCTTCCCAATTTACCGGGTGCAACTTGTTTTGGCTTCCATTACCTCCCGACCTGATAAAATCCTACAACAATTTAGAAATATGAGTATAGATACTCTTTAAGGTTAACAACATTGAGGACTGGAAAATAGGATAAGCTGAGAGGACAACTTTGATCAAGATCAGTTTCCCAGCCTTAGTTAGCCACTGACCACCCCAAAAAGCTATTTTTGCCTTTAAATTTTCTAGGACTTCAAACTAGAGAGAGGGAGGTGACGGTCCAAGGGTTAGAGGAAGACCCAAATACTTGATCTTTTCCCATTTATCGAAACCAGGGAAACCCAAGAAGTTTGATATTCGAAGAATTGCCATGGGTTCAACTTTCCAACCGTAAACAACGCTCTTGGATTTGTTAATTAAGGCACTAGAGGATTGAATTTTTTTTTGAAGGGTTTCATTAAAGGCCCCGACAATATTCATGGAAGCCCCTCCCATGAGCAGGGAATCATCTGCAAAAAGGGCGTGGTTGATATCCACTCCGCTGGCAATCATGATGCCCGGAATATATCCAGCTTCTTTTCAAAGATCAGTTTTCTGCTGAGGGTTTCGACCATCAAGATATATAGGAAAGGGGACATCGGGAAGCCTTGGTGAAGGCCTCTGGAAGCTTTGAAGAAGTCAGTAGGTCTACCATTGACTAATGGCGCTAACCAAAGACCATTAGTGCAAGCTTTAATCAGACTTACAAACTTAGAACAAAAACCAAAAGAGAGCAAAACATCATAGAGGAAAGGAAGCTTAACTCTGTCAAATGCATTCTTCATGTCCAACTTAATTAACATACCTTTCTCTCTCCTTTGGAAGCTTGAGTGAAGAGCTTCCTGAACCTGAATTACATTATCCACTAAGTGTCTGCCTTTAACAAATCTACCCTGAAGAGGAGAGATCAGCTTGCCTAGCAACAACTTAATTCCATTGGCTAGAAGTTTGGCAAGGATATTATAGGAAGCATTACACAACAAAATAGGATGAAATATGTCAAAGGAAGAGGGATTGACTTCCTTGGGGATGAGAGCAAGGAATGTAGAATTGGTGCACCCTCCCACTTTCGCTTTTGTTTGAAAGGAAATCACCATTTGGACCAAATATGATTTGATGATGGGCTAGCAGACTTTATAGAAGTGAATGGTAAATCCATCCCGCTTGGGAGCCTTATCAGATTCCATAGCCCAGATGACATCAACAATTTCCTGTTCGGTAAAGGGCTTCATTAAATCATAGTTATCCTCAGCATTAACCAGAGAAGGATCATTCACCAACAATTTAGAAGAAGCATCCTTATCAGTGAGACCATCATCCTGGAAAAGAAGCTAATAATGCTTGCTAGCATACTGTTTTAACTGATCTTGACCCTTAACAAAAACACCCTCTCCAATAGAAATTTATGAGATGTGATTTCGGGACAATCTAACCCTGCATTGTCTATGAAAATATGCAGTATTCTTGGCACTAGCCTTAAGCTAGAGACAATGAGACTTTAACTTGAGATGCTCTTCTTCGTATCTGGAAGATTGAGTGGTACTAGACTGTTCTAATTTCTCCAACGCAAAATGAGAAATGGAGATGTCTATGTCTTCCATACCCAATTGGATTTCAGCTAATGCAGAAACTTGCTTTACCCTAGAGATCATAGGAGAAGGCGATGGAATTTTAATCTAATGTTTCAACACAGATTTGGTATTCTTCAGTTTTTGCTCCCAGAAAAAATCAGGAGATCCAACAATATACTGAGACCAGGCTTGGGAGACCACATCAATGAACCCCACTCTATCAATCCAGAGAGGACTAAATCTAAAAGGGATTGGCCCTAACTCCTCTTCTCTTTCAAACAATAGAGAAATCGGGTGGTGATCAGACGTTAGCTTAGGTAAAATTTTGGTTGAGACAAGGGATTGCCCATTGATCAATGAAATGTTAACGAGAAATTGATTGAGCCTGGGAGAGATATTTGCAGCTCCTGCTCTATGATTGGACCAAGTGTAGCACCGAAGCTTTGGTTTAAGATCATTCAAATCCCAATTTTGAATTAGCTCCTCCACCATACCAAGCATGAAATCCCTACCTCGCAACCCACCTTTTTCTTTCATTAGGATCCAGAGAAATGTTAAGGTCGCCTGCTAGAACTATATTTATAGGAGATTTGACCTTTAAGAATTCTGATTAGGAATTCCAACAAGTTTTTTTTTTAATATAATTCACTGGCACGTAGAGATTGAAGAGGGATATTGAAATCTTACTGGCAACATGAAAGAGCTCTATGAATATCTAGTGCTGGGTGGCAAAATTTTTTTTTAAATGAAATTTCTCTTCACACCATAAGGTGGCCAATCCCCCACAGGTGCCTCTAGCACTCACTGCTTTTCCAGAATTTAGTTTCCACTTTTTTTACTTAAAAGAAGGAGAACCTCCTCTTCAACCTTGGTCTCTTGGAGTAAGAGAATATCTAAAGGGACCATTCTCAAAAGATCTTTTACAGCATCAGCCTTGAATGGATTCCCCAGTCCCCAACAGTTCCAAGAGACTAGCTGCATTACTTACCTGTGTTAGAGGGAGTTATTACTCCCTTTGGAGGCCTGGTTCTCTTATTCCTCCCATAATACATTTTGATGGTGGGATGGATTCCTTGTGTCTTAAGTCTCTCAACCTCTTCTTCCTGGATCTCCTTCTTAGATTTCCTGCCACCCTTTTTGGAAAGTTGTTCAATGGAGTTTTCATTAGAGGAATCAGAGGTGCTCTCAGCTAGTTTCTTTCGAGCAATGTCAGCATAAGAAGGGGGAGAGAAATCCCCAATAGGAAGAGGAGGTTCTCCATCCTGAAGAGGATTCAAATGAGATGGACCAGCTTGATTTAGAGTGAGTGTGATCGCTTATGAATCCAGCTCAATCCCATATAAGAGCTGAACTTCACCTTCTTCGAGGTTGGAAGAATTGAGGACAACAAAGTGATTGGAAGGATCAATGGGGGTGTCAATAACCAGGGGAGTAGGAAGCTTCTCAACAATAGGAACATTAGACAATGTTGTGCCTTCTTTGTTCTTCTTTCTAGGCCCCATATTGGCATTTCTTGCTTTCTGTACTTGAGTCCAATGCTCAATTTTCTCATTAGCATTTTCCTCTTCTCCTTTTTTCTTACAGTTCTGAGTAAAATGTCCATAACCGTGATAGAATCTGCATTTGAATGGAATTTGTTCATAATCCGACTCCTAGGTATGAGACCACTCAACGACTGTTAGATTGATTGCCTTTGGAAGGCCAGTCTCCAAGTCTACCTCTACGCAGATTCTTGCACAAGAAAATTGATCTTTACGTTCAGCCATGTCGATATATTTACCTAGTTTGTTCCCAATGACTTCGAGGGAAGATGAATTCCAACAATGCAGAGGGATATGTGGTAGCCTGACCCAAATAGGGACAGCAAATGGAACATCCTGTGTGGGATCAAAATATAGGGTCCATTTGTTCAAGTAAAGCCCCTGAGGGCCCATGAAGTATGGATCATTCTGGAAGATAAGGTCACGGTCCTCTGCGGAGTAAAAAATGAAAAAATAATAACCTCTCTCAAAAAAATGGTTATGGATGCCATCAGAGATTAGTGGACGCCAGTTCCTCTGCACCCACCCATCAATGGCCTTAAGAGAGGGCCAGAGACTAGTAAATTGCCCGATTAACCCACGTTTTGCGAGATTTAAGGCCGAACGACAAGTTTTATCAGTTGGGAGTTCTACAGAAGGGATGTCCATTTTCTTGACAAACTTCTGAGCAAGCCCTTCTTTCCTCTTTCCATTAGAAGCAATCAATCTCTTGAAAGCCTCTAATTCAAGAGGAAGAGGCAGATGAGGCTCCCCATAGAACATCAGAGCAACTCCACCAACGATGGCAGAGTAGAAGGAAAACCTCCACTAAAACCTCTCAACTGATCTTGGCTAGAACACAAAACTACAGAAAGGAAGAAGCCACCAGATCTGGAACACACAAAGAATTCTAGGACGTAACAGGAAACTCTTCCAGCAAGCCGAGGATACACCACAGATCCGCAACAACAAAGACTCAGTTCGATGTCATGGATCTGGAAGGAATCCAGACTCCACAACAGCAGAACCAGGACGAGAGGACAATACTCAATCGATCCTGAAAATGAACACCCTAGCACTCCTAAAAGAACCTCAAACAAGCAAAGAAACCAGCAAAGAGGGCACTGATTCAAAACTAGAGACTGCACCTATCTTGATCAAGCGAAGACACCCAACCTTTGGGCAAATGGAAATCCTAGTAGATCCATGATCCAGAGGACAAAGAACCAAGTCGAGAGCTTATTCAAACCTTCATGGAGCATTCTTGGAGCCAAAATCGAATCGACTCTCTTGTTGAAGATTGTTTTTTTGTTTTTTAAACAATAGCTTTAAAAAGTTATTTTATACATTTAAAAAAAATATGTTTAAAATATTAGTTTTGCACATTATTTTTTTTTGTTTTTTAACCATTTTTTATATTTTTTAATTTGATGTGTAATCGTGTTCTTCAAAAATCAAATTTTGTTACAAATTTGTCACAATTTCCATATATATATTTTTAAAATAGGCTAAAGTTGTTTTCTTGTTTCTCATTTTTGAGACGATGTTTTAATTAATTTATTTTTGAACATGGTTTCAAAATGAAAAAGGGTGCTACCAGTAACACCATTTTTTGATTCGAGGGATGAATTTATAGTTTTGATTGCAAGGGGCACCGGATGGGGTTTCAAAAAGGTTGTAAATTAAGCCTTGAAAAAAAAAGGTTCTACTGGTAGCACCACTTTTTCAAAATGGGGGTTGTTTTTCGTGTTTTTTATACAAAAATATGAGTTTTATGGCTAGAGTTCTCATTCTAAGTATATAGTTCTAGTTTATAGTATAACGCGTTTAATTAATCTCTCTACAACTTTTCCATGAAGGTTTTACACTATTTTGGACTTAGATTTGAAACAATCTTATTGAGTTTCCTCAAGTTTTGGCTCTGCATGACATACATTAAAACATACACATAATTTAAACTTGCATATAATTCATATATATTAATTGTATACTAAAATTTCAAATGACTTGCCTTGTTCTATTCCTGTATCTACTCCCATTGTGCTCATTACAATTCCCTTTTCTTTAACTTTTATCAGACATTTATATTAATAAACACCTTGGATCATTAAATAGAGAATCTATTTAATATAATTTATAAATAAATTACATAATTGTTAAATTACAATGTATTCTAGTAAATCGATGCACTTTATACATACATATGCATTGGTGCATCCATAGTATATGTATGCATAGATATCGTGACACATGTTTTTTTTTAAATAAACTTATATTATAACAATGTTTTGGATATAGATACTCGAACTAGTGGTATATATATATATATATATATATCCAGAGGAAAAAATACCAGTCTTTGTTATTCATATGAATCAAAAGACATCTTTTACAATATCAGCATGATTACTGCCAGATTCCAATGCCAACATCTTGACAAAACATAACAGCAGATATATCAAAACAAATCTGCATGAAGACTGTCCGTTCTCAGAGCCACCATCAATAGCTATAAATGACAAACAAAGCAGCAGATACATAAGAAAAAGTCTGATCGTAGCAGACTTTTCTCATCATCCCTGTTTAAAATAGGTCAGAAAGTACAGAGAATTCGAAGATGAACTTCAAACATAAACATATCAGAGCAGATCATGCTGGCAAGAAGGACTCAATCATAGAACAGAAAGAGATAATCAAATCATAGCTATAACCATGCTGAAACAAAAGAGATATTCAACTACTCTAAAAGAGGTAAAGATTGCCATGTTTCACAATCATTCCATCCATAGATTCTGAAAATGAAACAACTCCCATATCCAATTTCAGTCCTAGTTTGGAGAGTGCATCTGCCAACGTGTTGTGCTCACGATATGTGTGTTTGATATATATATATATATCTTTTATAAATGAACACAATTAAATGTAGATTAAAAAAAACAAATCAAGTGTTTGTCAATGCTAGACTTTACAATATGCACTGATAACCACATAAGCATTTAAAAAAACGACAAGGACATGGTTTGAGATCCAATGCAATAAGTGGTCCCATTGCAGCAGATTCCCAACAACTTATATATATAAACACAAATCCATTACATATAAAGTGCCTAAAAAGAAATACCCTAATTGTGAAATAGTAGAGGGGGTAAAACCCTAAAGTTAAATTTTGCAGTCAATTAAAACAAAAGGAAGCAACAAGAAAGCAAGGGTTTTGACACTGAAGGTAACTATGAAAACCTTTTATTTTTCCAGAATTCATTGTAAATTTGAGTAGGAACATAAATAATTCATGCATTGATATGAATAAGTAATTTATGCATTTAGGTGAAATTAGGAAGTTACATACCTGAAATTTTTACTATGTTGAGTTTTGTGTGATCCACTATAACTTACAAATTTCGATCTTAAGAAAAATCTTGTTGCTTCAAAGTCTCCCTGATAAATCCATCTTGCAAAACTCTCTCCTCAAACTTTCGACAAAAGAATGAAATAGCAATTAGATTTCTTTTAACAAAAATCACTTTAAAAAATTTCACTTTTCAAAAAGAAATTCACTCTTGTTTTTCTGTTAGGTTTTTCATCAATGCATGCAAAAGAAAACATGTGCATCATTTTTTTTTTTCATATTCCATACTTGAGTACACCTTATATATTGAAATGCACAAGCGTGTTTATATATGTAAGCGCACCAAACTTATATAAAATAAAAAATGAACGTGTCCCGCATGTTTTCTTTTATGGAGCTTGTTGCATATGTTAACTATCAATGCATGTCTTCTTATATGCATCGATGCGTTAACATGTAAAAGGTGCATTGGTGCATTAACTTGTAAAAAGTGTAGCAATTGCATTAAAAAGCCCTTTGAATGTATGTTTGAATTTAAAATGATAAATGCATCCCAATTGTTTTTTGAAAATACAAACAAATAAATTATAAAGACACTTTATAGTATGCATATGTTATTTAATTTGATAGTATAATTTAAAAAAAAATGGTTTGAAAACTTTATTTAAAGGTAGATTGTTATATACTTCTCAAGATTTATTTTAGGATTAATGTAGACATGTATTGATTGTTGATTTGGCTCAAATGCAAGGAGAAAATGTTAAATATCACACGGCGAATTATTTAAATTCCAGTTCATTCCATATTGGTCAAAGTACTTTATTAAGTTCTCCCTTGTTGTTTATAGTAAGTTTATATTTTATTTATATTTTGTTTATCTAATTGAATTTATGTTATTTATCCATGTGCATGTGAACAATTAGGCATTCAATTTTGCATAATCCTAATTCGGGATCAAGTTCATATGCACAAAATATTCCACCAGTTGAAAATGTTGCAAGTTGTTCCCAAGAGCAAGATACTGCAAGCAGTTGGTAGATGAAAATGGAGAGCCACTTTACCTCGCCAATTGTAACATGTCATCTTGTAGCCACAATCGTAGGTCATTGATGGTACTTTATTGTGGATAGATATCTTTTATGACACCCCAATAATATGTGGTTGTTCAAAATGTCGAGGGTTGAATGAGAACCCTTAGCATGTCACACTTGCCAATTATATTAATGATCAAGTACGCAATGTTAACGGCCTAATACCTCCTACTGCAATAAAAAATCCAATACTAGGTGATATAGAAGAGACATGTAGGAACACTTCCATATGCTCATTTTTTGAAAAGTTGGAAGCCAAAACGACTATGTTTCATCCTAAAGTGACCAACCCATATGATTTAGTTGAATTAACCGATAGTTCTAATGATCCTGCAAATTATGAAATCAATACCACCCAAAACATTTCTACTAGGAGATCCAAAAAGTTGTATGAGTTGAGAGCAAAAATGTCCAAGTACATGCCAAGGTTGGTTCAATTGTTGGAGGGTAGTAATGACTTCTACTCTATAGCATTGCTTCATTGTAGAAGAACATTTATCGGGATTGAAATCACATGACCATTTGAACCTTCTAAGGGTATGTATGTCAAAAACATGTTTTTTTTCTTATGCATAGGTTAAAATGTAATTAGTTTTCTATATGTTTATTTTGTAGTGTCATTATCCTTTTCTTGTGTGTAGTGTTCGAACCATGACTTCCCCCTGGACCTATGGAGCACCATATCTAAATTATTTGCATTTGTATGTTGGATTGCATCAAAGGAGATTTGTATGGTTATCATTCCATGGTGGTGTTAAGAGATAACTAAGATTGTTATGTGTTTGAGAAGGAGTTGCTCACGAGTTTCATGGACATGTAGGTTCATCATCTAATTCACCTAGTTGATGAGGTTGAATTAGATGGGGTGGTCTCATGTAATTAGATGTTCTTCTTAGAGAGGTACATGAAAAAATTGAATGGATTTGTTCGACAAAGGGTGAAACCCAAGGGGTTTATGGCAAAGGGGTACATAGTATATGAGCCATTCTATTATGCTCGCAGGTGCATGCGTGTGGAAAATATTGTATTATTTCACTCATTTAAGTCATTTTTAGTTGTATCACTTAGTATTTATGTGTATTTTTAAATAAATAAACATATAGAAAATCCTAGTTTTTCTGGAAATTGGAAAAAGAGTAGGCAAATATTGTACAAAGTGAGGAAAAATGAATTTACAAAAAAACTCCTACTCATATTCTGCACATGAAGCTAAGGGGAAAAGGAGCACATTTGCTACATACTTTGATCTTGCAAGTCCTTTCTTTGCATTCTATTTTCCACTGCCATTCTCAATTGCAAATCAATTCGTTTGAATGGAAGTCATTTCATTATTTTTGGCATTAGGGCAACCCGAGAAGGAAGGGGAAGATGATCAATCCATGTTTGAGCTTTTTTATCCATAGACGGATGCTATGAAACAATGTTCTTGAGCTTGCCCGTAGGGTGATTTACATGTCATGAGTCAGATTTAAACATGTCCACAAAGCTCCAGTCTCTAAATTGGGGTTTGAAACATATTGTTGTTTTTTTTGTTTTTTTGTTTTAAGTCATGCACTAGGGTTTATTTATTTATTTGTAGAATACAAAATTCATTTCAAAATTCAGTAAGGGGATTTTGATATCTAAACATAGATTAGAGCTAAGCATAGATCAAATTTCTTATTTTGTAAAGTATTGTTTTCATCTCTCATTCTCTTTGCTTTTTCTATGTCCATAATGGAAGGGTTAAGGAAGCACATAATTTTTTTGAGGAAATGTTTGAACAATTGATGGAGGGGTTCTATGTGCTTGACCTCTGTCAATGAAAAATCAAGGTTAAATTGTGTTTACATAAGTATGTCCCTGTGTGGGGAAGTTGCGAGCTTGAAATTATATGCCAATTATTAGTAACCATGAAATTGGTATTTAAGTAATGAGTTATACAGATAACTTGTGTGAATGCCCTCTTTAATTGTTTTGTACAATTTCCTTATTACGCAAAAGTGTGTATCTGTGAAAATGGTTGAATTTAGTTAAATATAAGATCCATTCATTGTTGATTATTGATTCCTATTGCTTGAGTGCAATTAGTTGAATTCTTTAGGTATTTTGAGTGTGATAGCAAATTCCTTGAATTGTAGGAAATGAGTTGGATAAATTATTGACTTTGCATATTATGTTTATTGTGTTATGCTTTTAAATTTTTGGGTATCTATGATAGGTTGAGACTTGAAAGCAATATGTGTAACTACATACATTTGAATTTGTTTTTGAGAACTATAATCGTTATGTTCAGTTGATGATTCATATTTAATGGGAGTGTTTGTTGGTTAACCACCCTTCATCACAGGAATGAGCACCCTAGTGACTTTTGATTTTAGATCTTGATAAAGTATGAGTTCAGGGCTTGATCCCTTGTCAAATCAAAAGCGGGACTTTGATATTTATTAACCATTTATTTCTGGAACATATTTTTGTTACATGGTAGAACTCCATGTATTTGTAACATTTGACATAGTGTTAGACTCATGGAGATAAGAATGCCCTCTTGATATGAAGATAGTGTTTTTTCCTCAAGCCTTATTAGAAAGATCGAGAGAGTTTTGTTTTTCATTACTGATTCCATTATTCTGAGTAAGGAGGATGAATGGACACCATTTGTATGTATATGATTCATGGCATGAATTCAAATTTTGAGTTCGAGTCTCCAATTGAAAGGAATTCTTTGATTGCCAGGATTGGTCTCATTCTCATCCGCTTGATTCACTGGTAAGGAAGGATTCATAAAACCCTTGATTCTTGATTTTCCACAGCCAATCCATATTTTCCATTAAATATTAAACCCTATCTTCCCTATAACCTCCCACCTATCTAAAGTAGCAGGTCCACACTCTCATTATAAATCAAGAGGCATAAGGTGCACATCTCTATCTTAACCTATCAAGTCAGGATTTTGAAATTTTTCTAGGAACAATCGATGATTTATTTCAAAATTAGTGAGTTGAATTAAGCACTAATATAGAGGTGTGTGTTGTTGTCCTCCCTCTTTTTGTCCGAGTCTTGTGGCACTACAGATCATGGATCATAGCCATGTTGATGCCTAGGTTATGTAGGTGCTGGAATGGTATCCAAGGCAAACAATAAGGGGTGAAAACCCAGCCAAAGGATTTAGATAATCCTACGCAAGTATTACCCTATCCTTGAGTTGTTTGGTGTGGTTAGCACCCACGGATATTCTGGCTCCACTGGCACTCTTTGAGTCAGTGAGTTTTGATCCAAAAGGATCAGTATTCCTACAAGGGAAGATCGAAGTGTCCTAGCTGTAAAGGTGGATCTAAACCCAAGATAACTATATTTTAAAAGAAATCTAAGATAAGTTAGATATGATCTAAAAGAAGTATATTCACTATGTGCAAGGCAACTTGGTTCGAATTTAAATAAGTTATTTCATCAACTTGACAGAAATGCAAAATGAAATCATTTAACTTATTACTTCAAATGTAATCAAGCAATTAAAATTACTAGTAATAATTTGAAGATCAAGCATATCCAAGATTACCTTGTAACCCTTATGTTAATTGAAAAATTAACATGAATTATTGCTTTAATAGTTTCCGTAAACCATTTGCAGAAATAGATAGAGATTTTAATCAAAGAAATTTAATTAAAATTAAATATACAAAGACTCATGAATTAAGAGAAATCCAAATCATTAATCAATGCGTTAATAATTGGCTACAAAATCAATAGTATTCATTGATAATTAGAGTGAAGAAATCATACATCATCAAAGAAATTTGATAATTTACCCAAAGAAGATGCTGAAAGGAACTAACTTTGATTAATTGTTCTACAAGAAATTACATGATACAAGGAAACAATGTTTCTCCAGTCCTTCCTTGGCGATTATCTCCCTCATGGTGGTGTCTCCAACTCCACTCTTTGATATACAATAAACTAATGACTAAAGAGCTGGAGAAGAGAAAAGAAGAAATTCTATTCTCCCATATGCAGAGATCAACCCCCTCCTGTTTATGAATGCTGAGATCAACCCCCCCTCCCATTTCTGAATGCTGAGATCAAATTTATAGAAGTGAAGAGCAGTGGAAGGATAGCATCAAATCCCCAGATGCCTGGTTCGTTCAGCTATGCAAAAACGACCGTAAT
Source organism: Pseudotsuga menziesii (assembly GCA_001517045.1). Lineage (NCBI taxonomy): Eukaryota > Viridiplantae > Streptophyta > Pinopsida > Pinales > Pinaceae > Pseudotsuga > Pseudotsuga menziesii. Next base: position 66,202 of record LPNX011088593.1, read on the forward strand.
GGAATTCTAGAAAATTCGCCTCTGTTCAGTCACATTTTCCTCCTAAATTGTTGATCAATTTGAAAAAATGTCCACGATAAGGGGTAACGGGGCTTGTTTTGGAAGTGGGTTTTCAACTGTTTGTGTAATTCCTTATGGTTTAATCACAATCCTCCACATAAAAACATGTCTTCTATAGGTGCATGATCTGTTTTTAAAATTCATCATTCACGACAACAACAAATTAGGGTTTAGTGAAATACTATGCATTAACATTGTACGTAGTATGATATCAAAGGTCAATCATATAAATAAATTATTAATATTGTATTTTAAAAGTATATGGAATATAATTTAAACAAGAATAATAATCTATCAGCAAGCAAAGCTAATTATTCTTTGTAAAATATAATACTTTGTTTAATGAAAAAGTTATTGATTTTTTTCATTATTTGATGCACACATTTTTAAGTCATAAATCAAAACGATTAAAAATAAGTTTTCAATCAAATTATTCTAACCCGTCAATATGCTTTTTAAACTTATTGATTCAATGAAGTTCAAAATTGTTGCCAAGACTACCGAAACATCATATGAACTTAATTAATCAAAATAGAAGCATTTAAATGACTCAAACAGGTTCAAATAAGGATAAGAAATCATTACACACAATAGTCTGAATCAAATGACAAGATCTTTGAAATCTTCAAAACCAATAAAATAAATCAGTTCTCATTCTAAGTATATAGTTCTAGTTTATAGTATAACACGTTTAATTAATCTCTCTACAACTTTTCCATGAAGGTTTTACGCTATTTTGCACTTAGATTTGAAACAATCTTATCGAGTTTCCTCAAGTTTTGGCTCTGCATGACATACATTAAAATATACACATAATTTAAACTTGCATATAATTCATATATATTAATTGTATACTAAAATTTCAAATGACTTCCCTTGTTCTATTCCTGGATCTACTCCCATTGTGCTCATTACAATTCCCTTTCCTTTAACTTTTATCAGACATTTTTATTAATAAACACCTTGGATCATTAAATAGACAAACTATTTAATATAATTTATAAATAAATTACATAATTGTTAAATTACAATGTATTCTAGTAAATCGATGCGCTTTATACATACATATGCATTGGTGCATCCATAGTATATATACGCATAGATATCGTGACACATGTTTTTTTTAAATAAACTTCTATTATAACAATGTTTTGGATATAGATACTCGAACTAGTGGTATATATATATTATATATATATATATATGAACACAATTAAATGTAGATTAAAATAAATAAATCAAGTGTTTGTCAATGCTAGACTTTATAGCATGCACTGAGAACCACATAAGCATTTAAAAAAACGACAAGGACAGGGTTTGAGATCCAATCACGATCCAATCCAATAAGTGGTCCCATTGCAACAGATGCCCAACAACTTATATATATAAACACAAATCCATTACATATAAAGGGCCTAAGAAGAAAAACCCTAATTGTGAAATAGTAGAGGGGGTAAAACCCTAAAGTTAAATTTTGTAGCCAATGAAAACAAAAGGAATCAACAAGAAAGCAAGGGTTTTGACATTGAAGGTAACTATGAAAACCTTTTATTTTTCCAAAATTCATTGTAAATTTGAGTAGGAACATAAATAATTAATGCATTGAGATGAATAAATAATTCATGCAATTAGGTGAATAATAATAAGTTACATACATGAAATTTTTACTACGTTGAGTTTTGTGTGATCCACTATAGCTTACAAATTTCGATCTTAAGAAAAATCTTGTTGCTTCGAAGTCTTCCCTGGTAAATCCATCTTGCAAAACTCTTCCCTCGAACTTTTGACAAAAGAATGAAATAACAATTAGATTTCTTTTTACAAAATCACTTTAAAAATTTCACTTTTCGAAAAGACATACACTCTTGTTTTTCTGATAGTTTCTTCAATGCATGCAAAAAAAAACATGTGCATCTTTTTTTTCTCTTTCATATTCCATACTTCGGTGCACCTTATATAATTGAAATGCACAAGTGTGTGTATATGTATATAAGATAAAAATGAACGTGTCCTGCATTTTTTTCATATTTCGGTGCATTGTAAATTTGTGAGTGCTCTAGTGCAATATAGTTTTTACAGTGCACCAACTTGCTATAAATATAAAAATTCATATGTATATCTACTATGAAAACATGATGGATATTTTCTTTCATAGAGCTTGTTGCATATGTTAACTATCAATGCATGTCTTCTTATATGCATCGATGCGTTAACATGTAAAAGGTGCATTGGTGCGTTAACTTGTAAAAAGTGTAGCAATTGCATTAAAAAGCCCTTTGAATGCATGTTTGAATTTAAAATGATAAATGCATCCCAAAATTTCTTTGAAAATACAAACAAATAAATTGCAATACTTCATAGTATATATATGTTACTTAAATTCACACCATAATTTAAAAAAAATGGTTTGAAAACTCTATTTGAAGGTAGATTGTTATATACTTCTCAAAATTTATTTTAGGATTAATGTAGACATATATTGATTGCTGATTTGGCTCAAATGCAAGGAGAAAATGTTAAATATCAAATGGTGAATTATTAAATTCCAATTCATTCCATATTGGTCAAAGTACTTTATTAAGTTCTCACTTCTTGTTTTTATTAAGTTTCTATTTTATTTATATTTTGTTTATCTAATTGAATTTATGTTATTTATCCATGTGCATGTGAACAATTAGGCATTCAATTTTGCATAATCCTAATTTGGGATCAAGTTCATATGCACAAGATATTCCACCAGTTGAAAATGTTGCAAGTTGTTCCCAAGAGCAAGATACTGCAAGCAGTTGGTAGATGAAAATGGAGAGCCACTTTACCTCGCCAATTGTAACATTTCATCTTGTAGCCACAATCTTAGGTCATCGATGGTACTTTATTGTGAGATAGATCTATTTTATGACACCCCAATAATATGTGGTTGTTCAAAATGTCAAGGGTTGAATGAGAACCCTTAGCATGTCACACTCACCAATTATATTAATGATCAAGTACGCAATGTTGATGGCCTCATACCTCCTACTTCAATAAAAAATCCAATACTAGGTTATATAGAAGAGACATGTAGGAACAATTGCATATGATCATTTTTTGAAAATTTGGAAGCCAAAACGACTATGTTTCATCCTAGAGTGACCAACCCATATGCTTTAGTTGAATTAACCGATAGTTTTAGTGATCCAAATTATGAAATCAATGCCACCCAAAACATCTCTACTAGGAGATCCAAAAAGTTGTATGAGTTCAGAGCAAAAATGTCCAAGTACACGCCAAGGTCGGTTTAATTGTTGGAGGGTAGTAATGACTTCTACTCTATAGCATTGCTTCATTGTAGAAGAACATTTATTGGGATTGAAATCACATGACCATTTGAACCTTCTAAGGGTATGTATGTCAAAAACATGTTTTTTTCTCTCTTATGCATAGGTTAACGTAATTAGTTTTGAATCTGTTTATTTTGTAGTGTCATTATCCTTTGCTTGTGTGTAGTGTTTGAACCATGACTTCCCCTTGAACCTACGAAGCACCATATCTAAATTATTTGCATTTGTATTTTGGATTGTATCAAAGGAGATTTGTATGGTTATCATTCCATGGTGGTGTTAAGAGATAACTAAGATTGTTATGTGTATGAGAAGGAATTGCTCACGAGTTTCATGGACATGTAGGTTCAGCTTCTAATTCACCTAGTTTATGAGGTTGAAGTAGTTAGGGTGGTCTCATGTAATTGGATGTTCTTCTTAGAGAGGTACATGAAAAAATTGAATGGATTTGTTCGACAAAGGGTGAAACCCAAGGGGTTTATGGAAAAGGGCTACATAGTATATGAGTCATTCTATTATGCTTGTGTGTGTGTGCGTGTATGTGTATGTGTGTGCGCGTGCGCACGTGCGTGTGTGTGTGGGGCAAATACTGTACTATTTCACTCATTTTAGTCATTTTTAGTTGTATCACTTAGTATTTATGTGTATTTTTAAATAAATAAACATATAGAAAATCCTTTTTTCTTTTTTTCCTTTTTCTGAAAATTGGAAAAAGAGTAGGGAAAGATTGTACAAAGTGGGGCAAAATGAATTTACAGAAAAAATCCTACTCATCTTCTTCACAGGAAGCTAAGGGGAAAAGGAGCATAGTTGTTACAGATTTTGATCTTCCAAGTCCTTTCTTTGCAATCTATTTTCCACTACCATTCTTAGTTGCAAAACAATTCGATTCAATGGAAGTTATTTCGTTATTTTTGGCATTAGGGCAATCCCAGAAGGAAGGGGAAGAGGATCAAGCCATGTTTGAGCATTTTCTGCCATCGACGGATGTTGTGAAACAATGTTCTCGAGCTTGCCCGTAGGGTAATTTACATGTCATGAGTTTAGATTTAAACCTGTCCACAAAGCTCTAGTCTCTAAATTGGGGTTTGAAACTTATTGTTGTTGTTGTTCTTTTTTTGTTTGAAGTCGTGCACTGGGTTTTTTAAATTTATTTGTAGAATGAAAAATTCATTTCAAAATTCAGTAAGGGGTTTTTATATCTAAGCATAGTTTAGAGCTAATCATAGATTAGAGCTAATCATAGATCAAATTTTATATTTTGTAAAGTATTGTTTTCATCTCTCATTCTCTTTGCATTGTCTATCACCATAATGGAAGGGTTGAGGAAGCACATAAATTATTTGAGGAAATGTCTTAAAATTGATGGAGGGTTCGATGTGCTTAACCTTTGTCAATAAAAAATCAAGGTTAAATTGTGTTTACATAAGTATGTCCCTATGTGGAAAAGTTGTGAGCTTGAAATTAGATGCCAATTATGTGTAACCATGAAATTGGTATGTAGGTAATGAGTTATGCATATAACTTGTGTGAATGCCCTCTTTGAATGTTTTGTACAATTTTTTTATTATGCAAATGTGTGTATGTGTGAAATTGGTTGAATTTAGTTAAATATAAGATCCATTCATTGTTGACTATCGATTCCTATTGCTTGAGTGCAATTAGTTGAATTCTTAAGGTATTTTGAGTGAGATAGTGAATTCCTTGAATTGTAGGAAATGAGTTGGACAAATTCTTGAGTTTGCATATTATGTTTATTGTGTTCTGCTTTTAAATTTTTGGGTATATATGATAGGTTGAGACTTGAAAGAACTATGTGTAAATACATACATTTGAATGTGTTTTTGAGAACTATAATCGTTGATGTTTAGTTGATGAGTCATATTTAAAGGGAGTGTTTGTTGGTTAACCACCCTTCACCATAGGAATGAGCGCCCTAGTGACTTTTGATTTTAGATCTTGATAAAGTATGAGTTCAGGGCTTGATCCCTTGTCAAATAAAAAGTGGGACTTTGATATTTATTAACCATTTATTTCAAGAACATATTTTTGTTACATGGTAGAAGTCCATGTATTTGTAACATTTGGCTTAGTGTTAAACTCATGGAGACAAGAATGCCCTCTTGATATGAAGATAGTATTTTTTCCTCATGCCTTATTAGAAAGATCGGGAGAGTTTTGTTCTTCATTACTACTTCCATTATTATGAGCAAGGAGGTTGAATGAATTCCATTTGTATGTATACAATTCATGGCATGAATTCAAATTTCGATTTTGGGTCTCTAATTTGAAAGGAATTATTTGATTGGCAGGATTGGGCCCATTCTCATCCACTTAATTCATTGGTAAGGAAGGATTAATAAAGTCCTTGATTCATGATTTTCCATTGCTAATCCATATTTTCCATTAAATATTTAACCTTGTATTCCCTATAACCTCCCACCTATCTAAAGTGCCAGGTCCACACTCTCATTATAAATCAAGAGGAGCAAGGTGCACATCTCTATCTTAATCTATCGAGTCAGGATTTTGAAATTGTTCTTGGAATGGTCGGTGATATATTTCAAAATGAGTGAGTGGAATTAGGCACTAATATAGAGGTGTGTGTTGTTGTCCTCCCACTTTTTGTCTGAGTCTTTTGGCACTACAGATCATGGATCATAGCCAAAATTATCAATCATTCCTCTACCGATGATAAAGGAGCATGATAGGGCACTCGAAGAGCTAGAGGTGGACCTTGAATTGTTGAAGGGATTAAAACAATGAACTAGAAGCTGGTTATAAATTTTGGTAACACTGTGCTTAAACTTCAATTGCGGGAAATGCAGTTCTGCTATAGGAATTATTCTGGTAGCAATTGACTCGCCTTTGGGTTGATGGATGTGAATAAGATGTGGGCCATAAGCAATAGGTAGTAGGGTCCTTATATCATGAGAAATTTGCACAAAATATCTATGAAAACCATAGGTCGACAAACTCCAAGAAGAGGGACAAAATTTGGAAATGCACCCGGTCCATGAGAATTATGTTGCAAATGGGTAGAAGCACTTACCCTTTTACAATGAGTATTGGAACTGATAACATGAACCAATCATGGGGCACTAGATTAGGGTGCATTATTTAAAGGATTTGATATTGTCCAGACCCCATGTCAATATTTCCACTATCTACATGACACTTGGCTCTCCCACTAGCCAGGATAGGTTGAAATAAAGATGTGATCATTTTACTAAATTTGAAAGAGTAATGCTAAGCCTATCATATAAAGGTAACCACCATTCTAAAAATAAAATACAAGCATTTGTAATAAAAGAAAATGGGAAAAAGCAAAGAAGGATACCTCTAATTATCTAAAAGATAGCGATGTCTCACTTGGACTGAACAATAAATGGAACACCTAAAAATGCAATGTTCATCATCCTTGAACTCCTTTAGAGAACAGTTTACAAATCCCATATTTCTTGGGAATATGGCTCTCTCTTGACTCCACTATGGTGAGAACACACCTTTAACTCCCCAAGAAGGATCTTAAGACCATGTGATGAATGTTATTGTGTATGGACTTATCCCCTTCTTAGAACAATCATCATATTTGAGGTATTTATTAATTCAGTGCTTCTAATAGAGGTCTCATAACTAGTTCAGATCAAGAAATGGATTGTTGCACAAGTAAAGTTACTTATTGGAGGTTGCTTCACCGTCAAGCAAGTTGTTTCACATGATTTTTGGATCTTTTTTGGATAATATAAAGCAACCCAAGTATATTATTGGTGAGAAAATTTAGTAATTTTGCTTAATTTTATGCATGTTTTGGCACTATTTTCAAGACATCTTTGTTCACACAAGTCTCTATCGAAAGAATTCATGCATATTGACTAGTTCTTTTTCAAAACCTTCAATGTATCTTTTCATCAGGTGCTCGTACACCATACATAAACAAAAGGTGATCCTCAATTTCTACTTCCAAATTATATATTTAGTGAGGGTTTCATCACACTCCTTTCTATGCCATTTCCATCAACCTAGTTGGCAACAAAGTTGGTGAGAATTTGTGTTGAACCAAGATGCCATCTACTTTACTTTATCTTGAATCAAGGATATCATCTACTTTACATGCCATGGTATTTATACATTGTCTATGATTGAGGAAGTCAATTTGAATTGTGACATTCTCACCTTGTCCTTTTCACCCTCTTCCATTTATACTTTATTGATATTTTTATCACATAATATCTTTGTTGGAAGGTTTGATCGCTAGTAGAATCTAGAAAAATAATGACTATGTGACTAAAAAAGTTAGTCACGGTAGTGCTTTTAAGTTAAATACTATTGAATTTGAGTAAGACAACTCAAATTGACTAAAAAAAGACTTCAAACACAAAGTATTATAATTAAATATTATGTTATATATATTGCATAATATTGGCAAATAAAAATATAAAAAACAAAAATAAAAGAAACAAAACAAACACAATGAAAGGATGAAAAATTAAGAGGCTTTGGTAGGAAGGATTGGACATGGGAGGCCATTGAGATGATTCATGGTTTCAATCGGGGATTGTTTTGAATATGGATATGAAACTATTGTTATTTTCCGCAAAACTCTTCATGATTACTATTATTATTATTTCTTTGTATAAGTTTATATTTGTGGCGGTTTCACCTTGGTGTTTTAGATGGTTTCATCATCACAATAAGTAGAGGATCCAGAATCGAGTCTTCCGCAAATTGTAAGTATTGCAAATGAAAAACCCTTTTTATTTTCTATTGTTGTTTCTTTCTATTCTTTTTATTATGCATTTTGTAGTGGGGCATTGTGACAACATTGCTATAACAAATTCCATTTGAAAAAAATGCTTGGATTTGATTTCTAAGGTTTTGAATGAGGAATCCCCCACAATGATTTATGGGCATCGATTATTGGTTATTTACACACATAAGTAAATGAATTTATTTGGTAGGGAATTGTTCTGCTCCATTGGAGAGGTACTGTTAGAGATAGATTGGGATTAATAGTGTTGATCGAGATTTTGAACTCATTTGAGTTAATGGGGGAAATTGGGTATGCAATCAATTATCATTGGTTTTTGAATCAATTGGTTAAATTTTGAATTCGATATGCGTTAGTAGTCAAGAGGTAGGAGCATCGGGGTTTATGATTCCCAATCCGAAGGGAGAGGCCATAAACCATGCGACCAATGTTCTTCATTCCTAGGGATGTGGCAAGGAAGAGAAGACAAAAGTTTGAATATGAGAATTCATATTAAGGATTTCTTGTGTGAGTAGGCATCGATACAGAAGAAAGAAATACATCTACTTTATTTGTGTTATATTGCATGATAGATGGGATGAAATTCTAGTAATGTCATTTCTCTCGATGGGTATATATGAACATAATATATCTCGAACAATTGAAAATATAGGGATATTCCCATTGACAACATGCCAAATAGATAGAGCAACTACTTATTTCGATGCCATATCTATATAAGATTGAGACATCATATAGATATTTCTACAACTATATGTTGAACCAATAGAATATTAAGATTTCTTATATTTTGCAATTTATTGCAAGGTAATTCTAGACTTTGATCTTTATCAACCATTTCATCCATATTAAATGTCAATATCATGTAGCTTTGGCCTTTACAATTTGACGCCATAAGTAACATTCAATGCATGCGTATTAGATAAAGCTCGAAGGCCTCGACACAATAACTATGTCATGTACATGTCAAGTATGTTGTTTGACAAATTGTTAGATTTGATCTCTCACAACTTGAGAGGTAGACCTGAATAGCTGAAGAAAACTTGGTTTGCATACATGATTCTTTGTTCAATGAGTGTTTACTCGCTAATTCTGGTGATCCTATAAGATATTTTGGTTGGAAATCTGATGTTTCTTGTATAATTTCATCAAGTAGCTTCTTATGTTGAACTTGATTATCATTTGTCTCAATTTTTGACATGGCTTGTATTGTAAATAACTCATATGTTCCAAGTACCAACTAAAGGTCATAATTTGAGAATTTATTTGGTGCTGCATATCCACCTATGTTCTCAGTTGCTATGAAACCATAGGTCATGGAAATTACACAATTCTAAACTAATGAAGCGTCGTTGAAATTAGCTTCTTTCTGTCAGACAAATTGAGATATACCCTCAAGCATTGTTTGGACTTCACCGTCTCTTTCCAATTTGGAGTAGTAGATTGATATTATTTTCACAATTTAGTTACTATTGAGATTAGATTTTTCATATTGTAGTAGTATGATCAATTGGTAAGTTTTAGAAGATACGAATTGTTGATAAAGATGACATGATATTGTGAGTTAAATATGTCATATTGATTCCTTGCTTCAACCGATTTATCAATTTAATTTTTTTCATAATTATATGCAATTTGAGTTTCCTGTTACTCATTTAGAGTTGGTTCATTATAAATCTCCAAAGTTCCTAAGATTTAAGATTTCATCTTAAATTAGAAAGGCTAATGTTATGTTTTGGGTAATGTATGTGATCGATTTCTACTCCTTTTACCCCTTTAAATAATTTTATAATCCATTATTGTGATTTGAACTCTATACTTGAGATAGCGTCTCTTGTTCCACTATGTTGCTTGGTTGCAGAAGTAACATTAGAACTTTCCTCATTAAAACACTATGTGGACTCCTTAAAAGTAAATTGGTAATTTCTTTGATTGCTTCAACTATGTACTTCATGTGTTGGTACCCTTCAAGTTGTCTTCTATAAACTCACATCCCTTTTTAATAGAAATCATATTTTTGTTGAACCTTTGTTTTTCCAATTTCAACCAGTTCTTTTTAGTTCTTGTTTGATCCAATATTTTCTCATCATTCAAGAATTTTCATTTTGTGGAACCAATGGAATTAAGGTACGTTGATGTATTTGTAACTTTGGAAGATATTCTGATGTATATTATCATTGTATGTTGTTGTACCCCCATCAGAGATGTGTTTACCTCCTTTCAGGATGTTATTATTATGTATAGACCTTGAGGTAAAACCTCTGTTGTAAGTCAGGGAAATAGTCTCGAGTGAAACATCATGTAATGTATTTATGGAGTCTCTCTAGGAGAAGTCGACCCTCTTAGGGTAAGAGGTCGGCCACAGTCACGTAATAGGCCAGTCACTTGATTAATATAAATAGGGAGGCACCCTCCCTCATTCATATACACCTCACACTCACTCAAGTTTGCATGAGAGAGAGAGAGAGAGAGAGAGCTATGAATACTTATTATTACTAGGATTGATCATCTTATGACACAGTCTTTGTGACTGTACTATTATGAGGAAGTTTGTTGGGTTTTCTCCGTTATGGTTTCCTAGGTGAAAATATTTGTGTCTTGTGTATATGTTCTATATTATGCATATTGTTGTACTTGTTATTCTTCTAGATAAAGATCCTAACTAATATAGAAATATCTAAGAAAAACTAACATGGTACCAAAACCTCTTTGAAAGAAGGCAATGTGCAACAGTGGAAACTAAGGCCTCCTAGTTTAAGGTCTTCTCTGCACAGATCATCAGGAAAAGAGGGCTAGGACAACTCGCCTCAGTAGGGCACATATTTTGGTGGAAGTAGTTTCATATTTGAAGAAGTTTCATCTTTGGCCTTGTCACTGGTTTTGGGGGAAACTAGGGTATCAAGTTTTGGAGGATTCCCACCTTAGTCTTCAGGGAAGTACCCTGTTGAGCAACTTGCCTCAAGGAGGCGCATCTTTCTATCCAAACAGAATTCCCAAACTCTAAGTTTTGAACATTAGGGTTTCTCTAACAAACACTAGGTCAGTCAGCTCTGGGACCAGGTCGAACACCTCAAATCGGTAAGATCTAAATATTTTCTATTTCCATTTGAGGTTCTCATTTGAAAATATGACTCACCATACTCAACTTGCGGACAAGCTTTGAGGGGTTGATAACTTCCAAGCATGGAAGTACACAATCTCCCTAATACTTGAAGATAATGATTTGGATCTGTACATCATTGGAGAAGTTACAAAACCAGAGGGAGATGAGGCTAAGGCTACTCATAAGAATAAATTGGCTAAGACCAAGAGAATCATTGCAGATTCTATTAAGGATCACCTCATCCCCCATGTGCTAACATTCAAGACACCGAAGGAAGTATTTGATGCTTTGACAAAGATGTTCAAAGGGAAGAACATCAACTGAAAGATGAGTTTGAGGAACCAATTAAAGAATGTGAAGATACAAAAGTAAGAGTTTATACAATCTTACTTCACAAGGGTTGCTCAAATCAAAGAACAACTTGAAGCAGTTGAAGAGAATTCCGAAGAAGGAGAAATTGTGACGACTAGCTTCTAACCAAAGTGAAGTTTGAGTACTTCATAGAAAGAATTGGTGTGATCCAGAACGAGACCCCGTGAAAGAAGGAGTGATGAATTCTAGCATATCTGGAGAGACAGGTTGTCTAAGCGTAAAATCCTGGAAAATCGTAGGTTAATCAGACGTAATCAGTCATGTTGGTTGTCCTTGGATGTAATAAGTACTAGCGAAGCTCACAGGTTATCCTTGGATGTAACCAGTCCTGATATGTTTCTATGCTTGAAATAACGAGAGACTAGAAGACGCTAATGCATGATATCTCACATGGGAAATGAGACAGGTTATTTGAGCGAAAAAGACCACGGTGTAACAGGTTGCTCGTATGTAATCAATCATGTAGATTGTTTGAGATATGCGAGTTACTCAGACGTAATCAATCCTAAGACAGGTTATTCGAATGTAAATATGATCCCTGTCGTGGTACGCAAGTTATTCAGATGTAATAAGTCCCATGGGTTGTCTGAGTGTAAAAAAGAGCCCTCACGTGGTATGTAGGTTACTAGGATGTAATACAACTCAAAGGTTGTCTGAACAAAAAATATCTTGGACGCAGTTTATTCAGATGTAATAAATCCTTGAGGTTGACCTGGAATGTAAAAGACCTAGTGTAGCTGGTTGTTCGGTCATAATCAGTCCTTACATATATATATCTATATATGTGTGCGTTCCCATGTTGGAGATGATAAGGTCACAAAGCAATTGAGGTGTACCTAGGCAGTTCTCCTTTATTGGTAGAACACAGGTTAACCGTGTAGAGACGTAATGCACTGAGTGTGCTCCTAGGCGATTTTCGCATAGTGAATGTTATAGGTTGTCTTGATAACGTGAAAGATCCCGAGATACTACTATGGTGATAGAATGCAGGTGGTCTGCATCTAGGTTGTGCTCTATGTGTTTTATTTTTGTTTTGTGTAGGACAAAAAAGATGACCTGGATACGACAAGATAAAGGTAGGAGACGCAGGTTATTTCCATGCTAATGTAAAGAAGATCTTGGAATATTCATATGCGATGGATTGCTCACATATGTGATGAAGAACTGGAAGGACTAGGCCTACACCCAACATGAAAAAGGGTTGGATCTATAGAAACTTTCAGTGATAGATAATACCTTTTGATGATCGATAAGAAGATGACAATGGCAACAACTATGATGATGACTCTATGACTCCGTGATGAAGACTTGATTAGATGTGTTGATGACTATGGAAGAGAGAGAATACCTTCCTAGTTAAGAGGGAGTGTTGATGTATTTGTAACTTCAAAATATATTATGATGTATATTATCATTGTAGGTTGTTGTACACCCATCAGAGATGTGTTTACCTCCTTTCGGGGTGTCATTATTGTGTATAGACCTTGAGGTACAACCTCCATTGTAAATTGAGGAAATAGTCCCCAATGAAACATCATGTAATGTATTTTTAGAGTCTGTCTAGGAGCAGTCGTCCCTATTAGGGAAAGAGGTTAGCCCCAGTCATGTAATAGGTCAGTCACTTGATTAGTATAAATAGGGAGTCACCCTCCCTCATTTATACACACCTCACACTCACTCAGGTTTGCATGAGAGAGAGAGAGAGAGAGAGAGAGAGAGGGAAATATAGATAGTTGTTAAAGATTTATTATTACTGGGATTGTTCATCTTATGACACAGTCTTTATGACTATTCTATTTTGAGGAAGTTTGCGGGGTTTTCTCCTTTATGGTTTCCTTGGTGAAAATCTTTGTGTCTTGTGTATCCGTTCTATCTTATGAATATTTATGTACTTGTTATTCTTAACTGGGGAGGTATTCTCTCTCTTCCACAGTCATAAACACATCTTGTCAAGTCTTCATTGCGAATTCATCATCATAGAGTCATAGAGTCATCACCATAGTTGTTGCCATCATCATCTTTTTATCAATAATCGAATAGTACTATATGTCATTGAAAGTTTCTATAGAGTACACCCTTTTTCATGTTGGGTGTAGGCCTAGTCCCAATCTAGGTCTTCATCACATCTATGAGCAAGCCATCACATAGGAACAATCCAGGACCTTCTTTACATTTCCACAACAATAACTTGTGTCTCCTACCTTTATCTCGCTGTATCAAAATCATCAATTTTGTCTTGCACAAAAAACACACACACAGAGCACAACCCAGATGCAGAGCACCTACGTTTTATCACCATAGTAATATGCTGGGATATTTCATGTCATCAAGACAACTTGTAATATACACTATGTGACAATCGCCTAGGAGCACATTTAGTGCATTACGTCTCTACACGGTCAACCTGCATTCTACTAGTAAAAGAGAACCACTTAGGTTCACCTCAAGTGCTTCATTACCTTATCATCACCAACATGGAAACACACACTCACACACACACACAGACACACATATGTAAGGACTAATTACGATCGAACAATCTACTACACAAGGGATTTTACATTCTAGGTCAACCTCAAGGACTTATTACATCTGAACAACCTGCGTCCAAGATCTTTTTCATTCAAACAACCTTCGGGGCATATTACATTTGAGTAACCTGTGTACCATGCCAGGGATGCTTTTACACTCAGACAACCACATGAATTATTATATCTGAATAACATGCGTGCCACGCCAGTACTCATATTTACATTCAGATAACCCGTCTTAGGACTGATCATCTTCGAGTAACCTGGGTATCACGCTAGGACTTGTATTTACTCTTAAACAACCTACATGATTTATTACGTCCGAGAAACTTGCTACACCAGGGTCTTTTCCACTCGGACAACCTGTCTCATTTCCCATGTGAGATATCATGCATCTACATCATCTAGTCTCTCCTTATTTCTAGCATAGAAACATATTAGGACTGACTACATCCAAGGATAACCTGCGAGCTTTGCCAAGACTTATTACATCTAAGGAGAACCTACAAGACTAATTACACCTGAGTAACCTACGATTTTTGCCAGAATTTTACGCTCATAAAACCTGTCTCCTCAGCTATGCTGGAACTCATCACTCCCTCTTTCGAGACGTCTCATTCTGGATCACACCAAGTCTTTCTCTGAAATAATCAAACTTCACTCTGGCTAGAAGCTTGGTCAACACATTGGCTATTTGCTCGTTCGTTCCCATGTACTAAAGCTTCACTGCTCCTTTATGCACCATATCTTTGATATAGAGGAACTTGATCTCTATGTGCTTCAACTTGTCATGGAACACAGGGTTCGCAGAATATACAAGTCACATCTACTAATTAGAGGAAATTTGGGGTCTAAAATGGGCCTCCTAAGGAAAATAATAAAAAAAGCCACATTACACTACAAATATGCCATGTCAGATTAAATCTAATGAAAATCTAATGAAAGTCAACCTAAATCATCTCATTAATGGTAGTTGACAACTATATTGAGTTAATGTAGAGTTAAGAGATATTGGTTAAAAATATTAATGAAATATTTAGATTTTCGTGCATGCATAATAAACGATAGGAAACTTTTGAATTTTATATTTTTATTTTTTTAAATGAATAGACAAATACTTTTTATATATTTAATAAATGTAAAACTCAAATATATTAATTTATAATGAAAAATATAATTATAATAGTATTAGAAAAATAAAAAAATCACTACTATTTTTTAATATAAATTTTATATTAATTCATATAAAAAATATTACATGACATAAAATAAAAAACAATAAACTATGAATATTCACATTATTTTTTATATTAATATAAAATAAAATTGTGGTTTAATGGGTAGGTAGGTAAGAGAGAAAAAAAGTAAAATCAAATTTTATTATAATTTTAGTAACATTAAAAATAGTTTTATTTTTATTTTTATTTTGTTAGTATTTAAATGTTTTATTTATTTTTGGATGTAATAATTAAATATATTTATTTTTTAAACATTATTTAATAATATTAAAAATACTAAATATCTTTTATTTAGTATTTCAAGATAAGCCTAATTAAAATTAAATATTATTTAGTTTTATTTTTAAAAAATTGATTAAAAAAAGTTTTTAGTATTTCAAAATGCTTCCACTACAATTTTAATTAATGCGAAGGTTATGTTTTAGAGGAGTTGGAAGTAGTGATCAAATAAAATATTCTATATTTATTAGTTAAAGTTTATTTATCTTATTTCGAGGTGATCTTTTCAAGAACTTAACCAAGGCGAGGTTGATATGGAGTTAGCTATTGTGAAATAAAAATATGACACATAAGCATTATGTGTCGAACTCAATCATAATGGTTGACCAAAGATATTGAAATTCTATTGGTTTAAAAATTCAACTCAATCCAGCTTATCCATGGCATAGTTTTTTATAAGGCCCATTTTAGACCCCAAATTTCCTCTAATAGTGACTAGAGATCAGACAAATCATACAATAGCTTTCGTAGTCACACTGCCTCATAACTAGCCGAGCAAGTGACAATATACTCTGCCTTGACTGTACTCAATGCCACACATGATTTATTCCTGCTAAACTAGGAGATCATGCCATATCCCAAAGTGAATTAGAAACCCGAACTGGTCTTCCTATCAATGGTGCTACCTGCCCAATCTGAATCAACATAACCGTGTAGGTTAATCTTCTTATTCACATCATACTTGAGCCCATAATCCACTGTACCTTTTAGGTACCTCCATACATGCGTTGCAGCTATCGGGTGAACATGTCTTAGATCCTTCAGGAACTCGCTCAGGGTGTTCACAACAAAGCATATGTCGGGTCTCGTATTCGTCAGATACATAAAAGAGTCAATCATCTGACAGTACAGCGTGGCATCAACCGTCTCTGATGAAGCATTGTTGGCGCAAACCAAGCCAGGAAAATCAGTTGATAGGGGTTCCCACTCTATCGATGCTCAACTCACTGCGATCCCCTTCAGCACTAGCCCAGACAGGTTTTACCCTACTCGGCAACGCCCACGAAGCGGATGAAGTCTCACCCGAGATGTTTAAGGGAGAGATGTCAGAACCAAGTTTCCACAGAATAGAAGAGGACTATGTTCATCGAAAATTCATCAACTTATCTAACAGATATGACCAGTTACTTAATCATCAACATGACCATTCATTATTGATCTTAACATATCACATTATTCATTCATAACTGAAACAATCATACTGTTGCACAAACAGATCTAGATAGATAATATCATTTAAAATCAGGAAACATCGCATCATAGATCCATGCCACACATTCAATTTACAGTCACCATTGGATCGCCAAAACCGTAAGATAGAAAAAGATAAAAGATATAACAATTCATATCAACTTCCATCTTATCATATTACTTATGCGCAATAATCCACATATTCAAAACATGCGACAATTCAACAAGAACCAGCAATTGCTTCCCTGAGTCATTGAGTATCTATGGCATCAAACTCTCAGTTTTGTCTCTCTTATGTATATCCCTCAACATTTGCAATTATACTTCTATCTATAGGATTGTGCCTTTACATTCATGGTCCACTTGGACGATTTCCTAACTAACTTTTAATTGATTCTACAAAATAATGACCAATATCCGCAAAATACGGTCCAAAAGTATAAAAAGTGACATAAAATATTCAAAATATTATATATTTCGCCTTGAGTGCCATATTTCACTTGCGCAGTGTCTTTTGAGCTTGCAAATCATCCACGTTGCTGCGTGGCTGACTTGTCCCAAAACCCCTGCCAACAGGCCCCCAACACAATCTTGTGGCTCGCCCTCGATCCACGCTTAATCGGACATGGTAAACTCAACGATATTGGCTTTGAAATTTGCAAACTACTGAGTGATCGGTTTGACCTGCTCCTTGACCCGTTCAGTAAATCTCTTGGCTCACCTTTAGATCCTGGTTGACAGGGTGCTCAACCATTTTTGTAGCAATGTTTGTCTTGCCTTCTCGTGCAACTTGGAGCACAGAAACTGCTTTCACTGATAGATGCGCTCCAATCTCCTGGAACTCATCTAACTATGCATTGTGCCACTGCTGCCTTTCTCTTACTCTTGCGACTCGCTACTGCAGCTCCTTTAGTTTCGGCGCCTTGGTGATTTGCATCATAAATGGCATTGCTTTGAGCGACATCTTCAAGGTCACCAATTTCCTGTTTGCTTCTTCCAGCTGTGCAGTCAATTGCTCTAGTTGTTCATCCTACACTATGATACCCCAAACTTGTGTAGTGGCATTTGTGACTTTCTTGGTGTCCTGCTCTAACTCATTGAGCTGTGTGGCCAACTATTCTATCTCACCCTTCCTCGCGGCTATCTATTTTGGTGGTGTGGAGGGGTGTATCAAAGCATCCAAAATGTTGGTTTCACTCTGTAGCTTTGCAATAACAGCTCCAAGTTTCTTCGCTCTAGCTACCACATCCAACTCTGCGGTGCTCTCCAAGACATGCTGATAGGCATCTGCTACTACCGCTTCCAACTCAACTTGGCTATCAAAAAGGTGCACCTTCTCAACAACAAGGCATTTAGTTTCCTTCTTCAACTCCATGATATCCTCTGCATTTTACGTCTTCAATTCCTCATGTGCTTTCTTCAAGACCTCTATCTCCTGCGCTTTGTCTTTGACTAACTTCTCCTTGGCTCGGCACAATACTTCTATCTCTTTTTGCATTGCTTCGTCTTTCTCCTACGACCGCAACTACTGGTCACTGATATTCTTCTGCCTATCGATCAACTCTTGGTTGGTGACCTACTACATGTGCACTAAAGTCTGGGTAGACAATATGTTGATATCTAATGCAACATTCTGCTGCTGCTGCAGGGAGGTATTCAAGTCCTCCCATCTGACATCAATCGCGGTTGGGAGAATTTGAACATTCCTGGTTTGTGGCTCAGTGCAGATTGATGCATACTCCTGCGCAGCTATGCTCTTTGGTGCTTATTTCATAATGACATTGTAAACAAAATCCAATTTAGCTCTTACCTTGGCGAACCCTTCTTGTGCGGATTTCTTCATTTCTTTTGCGGCGGCATCAGTCCCATCATTAACAGACTTGACAAGCTGATGCCCTTATGCTTCCATTTCTGACACAGTGTCGATGCTGGTAGCTTGATCCATGCGTCTCTTTGCTCTTATTTCCTAAAGTATGTGATGTGCTTCTGGGTCAGTAGGTGTCTTTTTCGATGAGTCATCATCCGATTGTTGGTCATATTTGCGAATGATATCCTTAGGTGCATCCACTGGGGTTTGTGTCGAGATTTCTGCTACACTGACCTATTCTCGCCATTGTGCGAGCCAACCATTGATCATTGCCTCCATCTCCACATCAGTCATCTTATACCTCATTGGTGTCCATTGCTTGGCAGGGTCCCGCCACGCTTGAACGTAAACAGTATGGGGTCCAATTGCAAAACGTACAATTCTCTGATATTTGGTCTCGAATTCCTTTGTCTCTCTTAGCACTTTCACTGTTGCTGCCTGCAGTGCTTCCCAATAGATACAAAATTGGATCGAACAGTCGACCATTCTATCCACTTCCTTAACCCACCATAAGTTCTGGTATCTCGCACCTTCGCATACCTCTATTTCTTTGACGTCCATGCCTTGGTAATCATCTGGATCCATCCACGCTACTAGTGCAATCAAAATGAGGAGCCAACTGTATGTGAAAGATCGTTCACCCGTCTGCGCGGCCACTGCGTCCTCCACTAACTGGTTCATTAGAAAAAGGGACCAATTCATTTGTGTGCCTTACACACATAACTTAGCACATGTGACCACCCCAGGATGATTCAACCAGATGGTTCTTACTTACTACTTTACTAGCCATAATCCTGGCACCAATACGTTCTACGCGGTCATTGATGCTATGAATGCGGTAGGCCCTCTCGTCGCGCTCTATAGCATAGCGCTTCTTCAAAGTCATTGCCAACTTCCTGTCATTATCTTTTCCATGGATATATTGTGAGGGGTCTGGCCCATCCTTGGGTAGCCCCGTTATTGCTGAAATCAACTCCACCGTGACTTCAACCGGCTCATCTCACCATAAATACCCACCATGGAAACATGCCAAAAGTTGTTTCACACATGCATTTTCCTCAGTTGGCCCCCCAAAGTGCGGCATATTGATCAACCCAAGCAATCCAACTTTATCCAATCCTCGTGTCGAGACCTGTGGAATGCACTCTATCGGGGAACCTTCTACTGATACCACTGGCAGATATGGCTCCTTTGTGACATCTTCGCGTGCAAGTAGGTCGTGGTCTTCATACTTCATTTGCATAAGTGCAGGCACAATATCAGAAGTGCATACCATCCCGTGTGGTATTCTTGGCATCCAGATTTGGTATCTCTGATTCTTCATGGGCTTCTTGGCCTGTGCACTAGGATGACTAGGGGGGCGTATCCAGGGATGTCCTTGATAGACACCCCTGTTTTAACACCAGAGTTCATCACTCCAAGGATCTACAACCCTGTCTATGCAACTTTTTCTCCTTGCACCCTCATGGCCATTCTGGTTTGTCTCTTCTGTGGTATTAGAGAGATAGGCTTCTGCACCTTCCTCTTCATTGATGAGCTAGCTTGCATACTAGCAACTTCTTCCTCAATTACAACTAGTCTGAGCAGTGAATCTCGCTCAGTCAAAATATCCATGGTGTCTTGGTTACTCTGCATGCCACACCAATTCTCTTCTAGACTTACTAAGCTCACACCCTCTCTGGACTTAGCAACTTTCTTAATCTTGTCATCTTTTCTCAATAGTTCACTCGACAACTCGGTAACTCTGCAACTCAACGTAATTCAACTCTGCACAATGGTGTCTTCCGACCATAGCAAGATTCCTCTTATAGTGCCAAATCAACTCATACTTCATCATTATGAAATCAATTCGGTCATCATGAACAAATCATTCATTAACTACCCTAATTTGCCGTCAGTTCTGCCGATCCAATGCTCGGATCCGCCATCATTACACATCACTTCCAGAAGCACCATCGGTTAACTAATTTTAACTGTCTTCATTGATTACTGATTTGACATTGCTCGCAACCCTACGGCTGTCGCAACATGACCTCGTAACTGCGCTACTAATTCCTATCCTTGTGCAACCACCTGCTCTTGGTGCGCCTTCCATCCATCCATCATCCTATCCTTTTTTTTATTGCGCAGTGCCTCAAACACCATGCCGTTTCAGGCCCATCCTATAGGGCTTCAACCCGCTACCATTCACTAGCTTTGGTAGTGTCGCACCATCTAACTACTGCAGCTGAAATGTGCATCCTGAGGTAATGGAATTAACAATATATGGACCTAACCAATGCATCTATAACTTACTTGGATGCTTCATGAACTTATTGTCATATAACAGTACCAAATCTCCTTGCTGAAACTATTTGTTCTTTATGTGGCGATCATGCCAATCCTTTTGTCGATCCTTCTCGATGCGCCGATGGAAACCTGCTATAAAGTGGTCCTCTGTAAGCTGTATCAACTGCGCCACACACTCCTCTAGTACTACTTGATCATCCATGCCCGTTGTTGCTGTAATGCGCATACTAGGGACAATGTACTTCATATGCATGACTTCCTCTTGTCAGTATACCAATTTGAACGGTTTTTACCCTGTCAATCTCTTGCAAGTGGTGCGATATGTCCACAACACTACTGGAATATTCAAGTCCTAGTCGTCCCGGTTAGCATTACAGACCTTGGTAAACATAAGCTCCAATATCTTGTTGAAATATTCTACTGTCCCATTCTCCCATGGATGATATGGGGTACGTTTCTTATGCTGTATTTGCAACTCCTCTGTCAGCACGCTTACTATGTGGTTGATGAAGTCACTACCTTGGTCACTCATCAATATCCAAACCCCATCACAATGTTATTGAACATGAACCTTACTGCTATCGCAGCCGTACAATCCACGACTAGTGTAGCCTCCTCCCACCTCGTCAAGTAGTCTGTCGCTGTGATTATGTACCGCACGCTAGTTCTTTTACCAGGCAGTTTGATTGGACCCACAAAGTCCATGACCCATTTGTCAAATGGCTATATTGTGACTTGTGGTACCAACGACATCTCATCCCGCTGCGATGGTTTTCTAGTGCATTGACAGACATCACAAATCCGCGCATAATCCATCGCATCATTATGTAAAGTGGGACACCAGAGCTGTGCAAAGCACCTTTCTCACAGTAGCTCATCCTCCAGAGTGTCCACCAGCAGCACCCGCATGGGCCTCCTCTTAAATCTCTGCTTGTTCATGCGGTAGGACACATCACTGTAAAATCTCGTCTGGTCCTACTTTATAAAGATGGTTAGCAATCAATTGGAAATCTGAAGCCTTAACCACCAATTACTTCTTTTGACTTGTCAAAACTCCTCTAGTGCGGTTCCCATAGCAAAAAAATGGATTATTTGAGCATAGTAGTCATCCACCATGTCGACTTTGAACAACTATGCATCGAGAAATCCTTCTCTAATATTTGTGGGTTCCTCGCTTGACTCAATTTGGGACAAATGATCTGGGCCAACATTCAAGTGACCCAGCTTTAGAATTATCTCAAAATCAAACTCCTGAAAGAGAAGTAGCCAGTGGCATATCTTCCCCCCAAGACAGGCTTATTGACTAGGTACTTCAAAGCAGAATGGTCTGTAGACATCTTGAAATGACCACCTAAGAGGTAGTCCCTGAATTTCTGTAGCGCATATACCATCGCCAAATCTTCTCACTCTGTGGTCGTATAATTTTTCTTAGCAAATGATAACTTTCGACTAGCGAAAGCGGTCGGGTGATCAAGATCTCCTTCACCTAGTTGTGCGAGCATCATTCCCAGTGCAACAAATGATGCATCCACATGGACATGAACCTCCTTATTCTAATCTGGGAACACAAGTATTAGCACCAAAGCCATCTTGGCCTTCAGTGTGTCGAAGCTTCCTTGACATTCTTGAATCCATACAAATGCAACATCTTTCTTTAATAAGTTCTCCATTGGGGTTGTAATTGCAGCATAACTTCTGATGAACTTGCGATAATATCCTATGTGCCCCAGCGTTTCTCTAAGCATTTTCACATTCGTAGGTGGTGGTAAGCTCAAGATTAGTGCAATCTTCACAGGGTTGACCAACAGTCCTTGCTTGCAAACAATGTGACATAGCAACATCCCAAAAGGTGCGCAAAAAATACACTTGTTTGAGTTTAGCGCAATCTGATGCTGGAAACATCTTTCCAGCATCAGCCACAGGTTTTCCAGGTGATCCTTAATTAGACCATACAATGCCCAATCATCCATATAAACTTGTAGGAACTTCTGAATAAAATCTTTGAATGCAGCAACAACAACCTGGGAAAATATCGCAGGTGCATTCTTCAATTTGAAAGGCATCATTGTGGATTGAAAACAACCCCATGTAGTAACGAATGTTGTTTTGTGTCGATCCTCCTTCACGATCCTCATCTGGTGATAACCAAAGAATCCATCTGTGAAAGAATACATCTCCTGACCGCCTACTCCTTATAGCACTTCATTTGTGAATGGTGTCGAAAATGGATCATGCATACAAGCATCATTCAATTTTCTCAGATTGACACAGATCCAAACTTCACCTTTTTTCTTGTCTTAGACCAACATAGGACTTGTTTGTGCTAGAAATTGTTCCTAGACTACCACAAGAACAAACTAACACAATCTCCAAAAGAAAACAAAATGAAATTGGTTTTTGAATGGTTTTGGTTTAAAACTTTATCAACAAGGAGGTAAACCATAAACACACTAACACAGAACTAAATCATGAACAAGTTTAATAAACCAAGGATCAAATACGTCTCAATAAACCATAAACATTACACATGAAATACTTATTCCACCCACAAGCTGCAAGCATTTACATGAATAAAACCTTTAAACAAGAAATGAAATTGTAGATTGAGTAATCAACCAGATCATAAATGAAAACAACATGAAAGGTAGAAAGGCTTATCATTTTGTATATAATCAATAACAATCATCAACTTACATAAGAGTTATAAGTTCTAGCTTGAGATATCACAGCTTAAAAGCCTCTCCTTGAGTCAAAATTCGAACCCTACCTCTATCTCCTTTCCTACTTTTATCCTTCTTTCATAAAAAATAGTTACATAACTGACTAAACTAACTTTTAGGTCAGGATTCGAAACAGTTACAAAGATCATTGTATTTTCAAAAATAAACTATTAACTATTACAAAAATAAACTGACACCTGTCACTCGCAGTCTTCATAGGGTTTTGGCTGCCTCAACTAATAATGCAATCCCTTCTAAGGCATTTCACTGTCTTGTAGTTCTCTGTTGTTCTGCTTCCAAATCTTCAATCTTCTTTGACAGTCTCTTGTTCTGCTGGGTCAAATTTTGAATTTTTTGGTTCAATTCCTCAAACTGGATTTGAGTCTATCTCTTTCTTTTTAAAGTTTCCTTTGAAACAACAATTAATTCCTGGTAGTGTGTGTTTATGTCATCAAGATCCTCCCTTAGTCTCCAATTAGCCATAACCAACCCCTCATTAGTCTCGTTTAGATAACGAATCGGGTATTTACATTGCTTCACAATCTTCTTTAAGTTATCTACTTCTGAATCTATGCTCATTCCTTCCTGCAATGTAGAAGCTTTGTCTGACATCCATGTGATATTCATTTTCCTAAAAAATTAGGTCATCATCTTCCTCATTCTTGACTGTTTTCTCTTTAACAGGAACTTCTGGAGACCTAACTCTTTCAGTGCTGAAATCTTTAGATTGTTCCGCAATCTTATCTCTGCCTATAGATGACTCCAAAATCACTGAATGCTCCTTCTGAATGTGAACTGGCTAAGAATTGAGGTTTTCTTCTTCTTCCATGTATTCTTGAGATGAATAGTCTTCAATCACAGTGATTTTCTCCTTCATTAATCCAGGGTTTAAAATCTTCTTCATGTTAAGTGTCAGTTTGTTTTTTGCTCTTGTTTTTGGTCTCCACCTTGATTCTGTTTCTCCTAACATTATGAATGATTTTCCCTGAAACTTTACAGCTGAGAATTGCACACCATCAACCTTCAATCCTATTACAACATATTTTCCTTTCAACTTTTGATTTGTAATTTGTACACTATCAACGTTCAAATTGGATGGAACTGGAACCTCTGTTATGTCTTCTTTTACATCTGTGAAACTTTGATTTCTTTCCAATGAACTTCTCCCATCTTCTTGATCCGTAACAACTCTCTGATCCTCTTCTACATTATTTGAAATATGTTCTTGATTACCATGAAACACTTCTCTGACCTTTTCACATACAGGCTCTTCGAATTTTTGAGTTGAACACTTCTCCTGAACACTGTCTTTTATCAGCTTGTTAATAACTTCTTTCTTTAACCTTTTTACCGGACTATACTGCTTCTTTATCTGCCTCTTTTTGGGTTGGTCCTCTTTTTCATTGTGAAAGCCTGACCAAAACAAGAAATACTCCCAAGTTTTGCTCTTCTTCTGAAGGACAGTGCAAACAATCAGCTTTATTATCCCATGATGAAAAACAGATTGCTATGTATGATCACGATGCCCTTTTATCCTGTTTGACACCTTTTGTAGGATTTTCAAAAAGAAAAAGGGTAAGTTCATCGTGGAATGTTGATTTAAATGCTGCAGGAATCTGATAAGATATTTGAAGACCATGGCAAATCTTCCTTCACATGTGATGTAGCTTTGTAAAATTCTAATGGCCTCTCTCCACTTAGGTTTAAACTTATCCAACTGTACACCCTTTCCCCAATCTAGGGTTCCAACTTCAGGCAAGAGGAAATCTTTTGGATTGAAGGTGAAAGGTATTTTCTTGAACCAAAACTCTCCCTCATCTGCTACCCCTGTGGCTTCTACTATCAATTCTTTGGTCAATTCAAATTTAAGGCCGTCAAATGAAACCGTGTCTTTATCAAAACCCTGAGCAAACCCATATGACACTTATGGGTTAAAGCCATCGATTCTCTGAAAGAAATGAAACCATCCAGCTCTTTGAACATTGTTGCACAATCAGGAAAACTTTTTGCCTAGCTTGTATCAGTGGGTTCATCTTTGTTAGTTTTACCACTTTTTTTCATTTTTTGCACTATAACCCTAGATTGTGTATTTTTTTACACCAGCTAAAAAATATTCAAAATGGTTCTCTTCAACGATGAAATTAGCAGCCAAGCAAATAATAACAAACAGGTTTACGATTTTTTCAATAATCCAACAAAACCAACACCGTGTCAATGTAGACCATGACTCTATCAATGATTTTAATACCTCGCTCCAAACTGTCATGATGATGAACTAAACTCCTGAATATGCACCGTTATATATTCGATAAGTGTTCAAAAACCTTCAATACTTTACTCTGCAACCACCATGATCTCCAACCACTTCCCTCAATAACTTTACGAAATGAAAACCTGACAGGTATGACCATGATCCTTGCAATTTCTCATATACCTATTATAATCATCACCGATTTTTGAATATACGCTATCATAAGTGTTCAAAAAATTCCACCAATTTCAATTTCAAATAGCCATGATGCTCCTCAATAATCTTTGTCTCCTCTCATACACTTGTCATAATGATCACTGGGCTCTAAACACATATCATTCTCTCCTCACAGGTGTTAAACGTCTCCAATTGTCTTTGATTACAAAGCACCACCATAATTTGCCATAATTTCACAAGTTCGATATTCTTGTAGCACCTTTGTTCATTGACTTCTGATCCTGTGCTATAGGAATCTCCCTTTTGCATATTTTTTAACCAAGGCTTAAAAACAAAGGTTAGTCATAAGCTAAAACTTCGAAATAAACTTTATTATAAGTTTTTGAGACCTTAAAGATATATATATTAACTAATAATCCCAAAGAACAAACCTTAAAACTAAAATAATGAAATAATCAAACCATTAAAAGCATTTAACCAAACAAAAATCACTGATTTCCAAAAATTCTCAAAACCAACTTAAAATGTAAAATCATAGTAAACCAATGCTTGAAAAAAAATAAGACAAATAACCTAAGAACAACATCTAGTTATAACAGGACTGATCCATTTTGATTCTTTGACTGGCTCAATGATCCTAGCATTCAACATCCTATCGAGCTCAGCCTTGACTCTCTCTTTGTATCATGGATTCAGATATGGCCTCTACCTTACTAGTTTCACGTCTGGATTTAATGGAATCTTCATCTCTCCCAAATCACACAAGATCCCTTTCATTTTAGAGAATTTGGTTGGAAACATATCTTGAAATTTATGTAGCAGATCTGTGATCTTGGCCATAATATATTAATCCCAATAGTCCCCAACATTTGCAAATTTTGGGTTCTCCTCTGTCCTAATGTTGAATTTTCTAATCTTCAGCGGCTAGTTCATGGGATCGGTCGGTATATCTGGCATTGCAACATCCCTACTCCCTCCTATTTCTGGAATGTTGATATTCCGTAGCTCATCATTGTCCTCAGGTCCACCAGACACATTATATCATTCCATCATCTACTACATGTGGCAATATGCATGTGGGTCCACTGGATAAGCAACTGGCACTATCTTCAACACCACATCATGGATGAGTTGAAGCGCATTATGGACATCCAGATTGGTATCCGCGAAACAAAAAGTATGAGCAAAGCAAACTGTCATCTCTTCCCAAGTGGTTATTTCTCTATGGAACTCCATCGATACATACCATGATCTCGACATTTCATCCATGTGGGTCCACTGGATAAGCAACTGGCACTATCTTCAACACCACATTGTAGATGAGTTGAAGCGCATTATGGGCATCCAGATTGGTATCTGCGAAACAAAAAGTATGAGCAAAGCAAACTGTCAGCTCTTCCCAAGTGGTTATTTCTCTGCGGAACTCCGTCGATACATACCATGATCTCGACATTTCATCCAAGGTGTGAATGGAGGCAAGGACTCATTCATCCTTTGGTTGTGATGTCCACATAGTCTGACATTCCATCAAATGACCGTCTGGGTCATTCCTCCCGTCGTACCTCTTAGTGTGATATATTTTTGCATCGTCGAAGCACATTGTCATCAATTGTCGACACTATGCCGATCCATTAATTGTCTTCTTATGAGTCACCCACCAGCGTGATGGAGTGGCCTTTAGTGCTTCCTCCAGCACCAATAATCACTGAGCTTCTGATACCTTATCTTCAAACACCATTAAGAAAATAGACAACTTAGGCAGCCCCTCGTAGATCGACAATTCGACAGTCTCAGTTGCGACATAGCCTAATGAATGTGTGATCATACCACACTTCCTGAATGACACCTCGTGCATGCGATTTTTCTAGTTTTCTGACGAATCATCAGAATCAGAAGATGCATAACTAGCATTGTGCCAACCAAGTTCTCCATCAACAGTTGGGTGGATGTAATCCTCTGAAATATTGTAAGCATGGTCCCATTGCCTGACAACTTCATCTTTCACTGGTTCAATATATCTCCTCCCTTCGTTTGGATCCATAAGAGTGATGACTCTGATGTCTTGATTCTCAAAGTCATCATTTGCTTCTCAAAGTTATTTACTACCATACTACCGTTGGCCCATCCGATCCCCAACAGTGCAGGATAGGAGCCTCTGCCATCAATAACTTCAATCACATCAAAGTCAATACAGGTCTTCATACCTTCAACATCCATGACCAGGTTTGACACACATCCGGTTGGTTGTACTTTGGCCTGATTATCCAACCACACCTGCACAGGGGACCAACCCAACGTAAGCCTCCCCATTTTCTGCCATGTCTTCTTTGTTAGGATATTCACATCTGAACCTAGATCCAGAATCACTGAATCTACTTCATAGTCCCCAATCTAAATGTTCATGCACATCTCTTTGCCTGTCTTTTTCTTATGCAAAGAGTTCATCGCAGAGTCCTTATGCTCCTTACTTGGTTAGTGCAACATGTTCTTAATCGTGACAGGAGCATCGGGATCTCTTGCTAGTGACAAGCAGCTCTCAAAAAAATTCTACAAGGTACCATGCTGTCGCGATGGTCCTGCCTCCAACGAAGAATAAAAAGAGGAGGGCATTTCATAAATAGGTGACTTACCAGGATTTCTTCCGATCACAATCCGTGCTTCAAAGAATGTATCTTGCTCAATAGCAATGTCAAATGGTACCTTATTCTTTCCATCTAGTTGAACCTACGATTGGGGCCTGTCCTCCCCAGTCATCGTACCGCCTCGTGTGACAATAGCAACATCGACATCCTCTATTCTGGGATCTTCCAAGATTGTCACAACTATCGATCCTTGATTTTGGTTCATCGGCGGATTCTAGTTCAATGGTGGGTTCATGGGTTGATTCACAGTCCGATTCTGAAGTGGAATTTGATTGTAAGCCTGGTTCTGCAACTAATTATGGTTATGTAGCTGATTTTGATTCTGCAACTAGTTATGATTCTACAATTGAGGAACATTTCTTGCCTGCCATCTTGCGATTAATTATGGATAGTTCTCGATAGTGTGATCAATTGCAGTACAGTATGTACACAAACACTGCAATTGTGGGCAATCTCTCTAGTAATGTCTGAATACCCCACAATTGTAACACTAGACAGGTCTGCAACCTCATCCTCCTCCTTTACCAAAGCCTCCTCCTCTTCCTCAGAATCCTCCTTGCTACTGATACTGTGGCTGATCCAATTGCTGCGGCAGGGGATTCGGTTCCTACTGAACATAGTGCGTTCCCTGAACATACTGTGGCTGTGGCGGAGCCATCGATATCTGATTATATTGCGGCTGTGGTGGAAACTGTG
This sequence comes from Pseudotsuga menziesii, assembly GCA_001517045.1. NCBI lineage: Eukaryota > Viridiplantae > Streptophyta > Pinopsida > Pinales > Pinaceae > Pseudotsuga > Pseudotsuga menziesii. The sequence goes on from LPNX011088593.1 coordinate 95,709, forward strand.
GTTGTGGTTGTGGCAGTATGAACTGCATCTATGGTGGTGGTGTATATTGCGGTTGAGGTAGAGATTGTACCACCTGAGGCTACGGCTGTGATTGTTGTACTGCGTGATGATCTTCACCCTTCACATAGTATGAGTCATACATCCTTTCCTAAAGCATGTCATATGCATGCCAGTATTTATCTTCATGTCCCATAGATCAACAAAATGAGCAATATAGGTCTATCAGCTTCTTCACCATCTTCTACATGTATCCACAGTCCTCATGTTGATTCCCGTAGACTTGAAAATATGCGGCACCATGGTACAATTCCAGAACTCAGTAGGTTCAACGCCCCATATAACAGATAATTTTAGAATTTAGGGAAAGTATCTTTGGTGTGTCCATCCGCGCGACATCAAGTGCACCAAAGATCGTCGCGATGCTCTTTCCCCTTCTTGATATCTTGTAGTTGAAGCGTTTAGCTCGCCAGCTGCGCTTGAATCTGGTTCATACCAGCTACACTTTCTCCAATGGGTGAAGCCTCTAACTTCATTGCAATCTCCAGAGCCTCACTCTATGTCGAGATCTTCTGCCGCATCAACAGTTACCGGATATGGGATACCAATGATCTTCTGCTGCATCAACAGTTACCAAATATGGGATACCAACGCTGTGATGAACCATTATTTATGTGGAACATCACTCATTTTGAAACTAACTCATGCCATCAGTGTCTTAAATATTTGGTCAAAGTCTCAAACAATTTCATTAGGAAATTGTTTAATATCCTTTAACTCTGTGATGTACTATGCTTTCGACTTCGGCTTTTGGAATTATTCAATTGGTCCCTTCCCGACTTCATCAAGTTTCTTCGTAGGAGTCCCCATAGGAACTTGTGTAAATTTCATGAACCAATCCAACACATGACCCCAAAGAGTGGTCACCAATTGTCCCTTCTTGATATCATTGTCCGTGGTCTATCTTATAGTCCATACTGCTTCACATAGAGACCAGTACTGCTTGGGATTGTCGGTCTCATTTCCATGGAACAAAGGTAACTTGGCTTCGTCGCCCACTATCCTAAGCCTACTTCCTACATATGCTGATCTACTACTAGAATGTTGCTGGCACGTTGGACAAGTCGACGTGGAACTCGTGTGTCTTCCTGAGTGTGGAGTAGTGTGTGGAGGTGTGGTCACATTGCTGTTAGGGTTTGATCTTACTGCTATCTTGGGCATAGCCTGGGTTTGGTCATCCTCTTTATCACTATAGGGTTGCTTCATCCCATTTGGTCTTCCTTCGGGGTCTTGCATTTTGATCGCAACAGGACCTTCCCCTGTCATCTGCCTCTTCTCTTGTTGAAACCTTGCTCCTACCTTCATAAGACCACTTTCTTCCTCGACTTCCCTCACAGTCTCGTTGAAACTTGCACCCATATACCCCTTATCTTTCCATTCATCTCCCCCCTTCTGTTGCGGTATCCACCACCTTCACACACCGGGGTTCTACTACTCGAGGTTCATCTTTAGTATGCCCTTTTCATAGACAAGCATATTAATTGACAATTGTAGAGACAACAAGAACCTACCTCTGGGTCTGTTGAAAAATTCTCTTTCTGCTTCGCTGTAGGACTTAGTGGTGTCGACCATGAACTTGGTGATATATCCTTCCAGGATACTATCCAGTCAGACTTCAACAACCCGTGATTCCTTGTTATCAGTCTCCTACAACTCCTGGATCAATTCAGGGGTCTAGGAAATTGACTCGCCTCCTTGGAAATTTTTCTTGTGATAGGTGAATCACGCCAACCACTCATACAGAATGATGGGGAATTAAGAGAAAAAGTACTCATGTGGACTGTCGTGTATGTACCTCTCTAACCAGTTATCCATTGTCAATCCAGGGTTCTGATTTTTTGTCTTAGAAAATTCTCGTAGCTTCTGATTGAACCAATCTTGAATTTATGGTCTTGTCAGATGCCACATATCCTCCTCTCTGTCGCAACAAGGTCCCAACAACGAAACCATTTGTTGGTGCAAACCCAACCAACAAAACCAGTCGACAACGGTTCCCACTCTGTCCACGCTCAACTCACCATGATCCCCTTGAGCACCGGCCCAGACAGGTTTTACCCTGCCCGAAAAAACCCGTGAAGTGGATGAAGTCTCACTCGAGATGTTCAAGGGAGAGCTGTCGAAACCAAGTTTTTGTAGAATAAAAGAGGACTATGTGCATAAAAAATTCAACTTATCTAACAGATCTGACCAGTTACTTAATCATCAACATGACCATTCATTATTGTAACACCCTGGTTTTGACCCCATTTGCATTAAAAGGTACATGATGTATATATTGTAATTAATCGTGGTGTGGAGCTAAGGGAAAAAGCCCCACCATTGATTTGGTTGTGTTATGTTTTGGTGATTGGAATCGTTGCCAATGGTATATCGTGCTATCCAGCACCTTATAGTTTTGGCATCATGTAAATATGCATTTTAATTAAAATGAACCCCAACCAGCTACGTTAATGCAACCATGATGAAAAGGGCATGAGTTTCCTAAGGATAAGGAGGGGGAATTATTAAACCTTGGACCAATGGGAAAAGCCATGTGTCAGCTGTTAAACTCATTTAGTTGTCACCCACCCTTTTTACTCACTCACCTTTCCTTGTCTCATCAGTCAACTACCACATTAAAACTTTTGTTAATTAGTTGGGGGTAGTTATTGCTAGGTAGTGGTGTGTGGTAGGACTGTCAGCCCTTTTCCACATGCACACTCCACCAGCGGACTCTCACTTCACGTGGGCAAGGAGGCAAACAATTCCATTTCTCCCATTCCTCCATTTTTTCCATCCACACGTAGAGACGGTCGCTCCCTTTCTCCTCATGTGCAGGCTGGGATTCTGAATTATTCTCCTCATGAGGAGGCTAGGATTCTGCATTATTCTCCTCATGTGCAGGTGGGTATTCTGCATTATTCTCCTCACGCACAGGCTGGGATTTTGCATTATTTTCCTCATGCAGCAAGCTGGGGAGCTGTTTTCTGCCATCCACGATTTCCCTGTGAAGGAGCCATTCATGATTTCTATTGGGGGGGGGGTGTGTTTCCATACCAATTTTGTGGCTTGTGTATATGTTTTCCCTGCCCAGGCTGAGAGTCTGATCACCTCTTCTATTTCGGGCTGTGTATTTCCCGTTGTTTCAATGTTGAGATTGGGGCTACTGTTTTCCCCACGATTTGTGGTTTGATGTGGGTTCTTTTTCGTTTTGGTTTGCTGTGGCTATTATTGAGTCATTTTGGCCACGACAGGGCTGAGAACGACTCAGGAATCAGATTTCCCTGCCCAAGCTGTGAACCGCTTGTTTTGCTGTGTGTATGCAATGGTTGGTATTTGGACTATGTTGGCTTGGCTGATTTGTTGATGGCCTGATAAACCCAACGTATTCTTGGCTATGTGTAAGCCTGCTTGTTCCTTATTCCTTCGGAAATCATGCCCAACTTGGGGGTGGTAGTGTTGCTGAGAGATTAAGGAGCACACTGGCCTATGGTTGGGTGGAACGTTGCAGCGACATAGCTGGTTGCAGGATGAATACTGCATAAGATAAGTATTCTTGACTATTCCATCTCTGCAATTATATTTGATGTCTAATGAATTATGATGAACTTGTTGAATGCTTGAATGTATGGTTTTGCTTCCACTGTATGCTTAATAATTATGCATCTCTGCATGTTTTACTTCAAATCATTTTAGTTTGTCAGTTTTTAGTTATGTAAAACTTCACGGGGCTAGTTTCCCAGGTTATATCATAGTGTGGTAGCGTCCTCTTCGCTGGTCGAAGGGTCGGGGATGTTACAATTATTGCTCTTAATAGATCGCATTATTCATTCATAACCGAAACAATCATACTATTGTGCTATTAGATCTAGATAGATAACATCATTTAAAAGCAGGAAACATCACATCATATATCCATGTCACACATTCAATTTACATTCACCATTGGATTGCCAAAACTATAAGATAGAAAAAGATGAAAGAAACAACAATTTAGATCAACTTCCGTCTTATCATATTACTTCTGCGCAATAATCCACAGATTCAAAACAGGCAACAATTCAACAAGAACCAACAATTGCTTCCCTGAGTCTCCAAGTATCTATGGCAAAAAACTCTCAGTTCTGTGTCTCTTGTGTATATCCCTCAACATTTGCAATTCTACCTCTATTTATAGGCTTGCACCTTTACATTCATGGTCCACTTGGATGATTTCCTAACTAAATTCTAACTGATTCTACAAAATAATGACCAATATCCACAAAATATGGTCCAAAGTACTAAAAGTGACATACAATATTCAAAATATTCTATCTTCCACCTTGCGCATCATCTTCACTTGCACAGTGTCTTTTGAGCTTGCGTAGCATCCGTGATGCTGCGCAACTGACTTGTCCCAAAACCCCTGCCAACAAGCATCACATAAAAAATTCATGTTTGATGCCATAGGTGTGGCTATTGCTTTACAATCCAACATTTCAAATCTTGTCATAATCTATACTGTATAGTTTCCTTGACCAAGGAAAATGTCATCTGCACTCTGCCACACCTCCATGCCTAAGAAGTAGTGCATCATCCTTAGGTCTTTAATCTTGAACTCTCTAGCAAGTCTCCTCCTTGTATATTTAATGAGTTCATCCTCACCCGTCAGAAACAAGTAATCGACATATAACATGAGCACCATTGGTTTTCCGCATTCAACCTTGAAGCAAAGTTGGAATCCACTTTACTCTTGGTAAAGCCTTGGATCATCAGGAAGCTATCCATCCTGCTGTACCGTGTCCTTGGTGCCTGTTTCAATCCATACAAGGCCTTCTTCAATTTGCACACATGATTCTGTCTGTAATTTTTCTTGAATCCCAATGGTTGTTCCATGTAGAATTTCTCCTTGACTACACCATTCGAGAATGTTGTCTTAACATCCATCTTGTGTATCTTCCATTTCATAATTGCAACTAATGCAAGTATGGTCCTAATGGAAGTGTACCTCTCCACATGTGCAAATGTCTCTTCAGAGTCTATGCCTTTCTTCTGTGAGAAGTCTCGTGCTATGAATATTGCCTTGTATTTATCGACATTTCCATCTACAGTATGCTTGATACTATAGATCCACTTTGAAGTCACGATAGACTTATTTTCCGGTCTTGGAACTATCTATTAGACATCATTCTTCATGATCGAATGATACTCCTCGATCATGGCATCCTTTCATTCTTTCTTTTCTGCATCCTCTTCATATGTGGAAGGTTCCTTGTCAATGATGTCAGACAACAGGGCCACATAACTATTGTAAGGATTTGGCCTTTTCCTTTCTCTATGCATTCCTTCTGGAGCACCATACCTTTCTACTTCTTGTATGGGCTCCCATGACCATGCTGGTTTTCTCTTGTGGGAGTCCTTCTCGAGAAGTGTCTCTACCAGATCTTATGGTTCTTCCATGTCATGATATTCATGGTCTTCTGGAATTGCTTCTCCAATTTCCATACCTCGAAATATCGTTTCTTCAGGTTCCTCGACCTCTTGAATAGTTAGCCTCCTAGATCATAAGTATGTCAATTCTTCATCAAAGGTTACATCTCTGCTTATGTCGATCTTCTTGAATCCTGGGAAGTATATTCGGTAGGCCTTTGATATATCATTGTATCCTATGAATATACCTTCCACCCATAAGGATCGAGCTTGGTCCTCTTCTCCTTTGGGATATGTATGTACACCGGGTATCCAAATACTCTATGATGGCTGACTTATGGTTTCTCTCCTGAGAAATCCTCTTCCAGAGTTTTGTTATCAAGTACTCGATGAGGAGTACGGTTCTATACATACACAACTGTCCTTGCTGCTTCTACCCAAAGTTGCATAGGAATATCCTGGTAATGTAGCATTGCTTTTGCTTCCTCTGTTATGGTTCGTTTCTTTTGTTATGCATCCCCATTCTATTGAGGATTATATGGAGTGCTCAACTATGTCTTAATACCATACTCTCTACAGAGTTCCTTGAGTTATTCTGAGGTGAATTCTCCTCCATTGTCTGACTGCAGAGTCTTGATCTTCCTTTCAGTTTGGTTCTTGACTAAGGCTTTATATTCCTTGAACTTACTGAATACTTCATTTTTCCCTTTCAAGAAATATGTACAAGTCTTACGTGAGAAATAATCTATAAAGGAAACATAGTATAGATACCCGCTTAATGACCTAGAAGACATGGGTCCACATACATCCGAGTGTACTATCTCCAATATTCCTTTAGCCTTGTTTTCACTACTAGGAAATGTCTTCTTTGCATTCTTTCCTTGTGCACATTTGTTGTAAATGGATTCATGCTTTTCTTGGATCTCTGGAAGTCCAGAGACTGCTTTTCTTGCCATTAGTATCACTATGTAGTGCACATGTACAAGCCTTCGGTGCCATAGTTCACTTGGTTAAATTGACTCATGAACCAATGCTTGTTCAGGCTATCCTTTTAGCTTGTACATGCCACCGTCTTCTTCTCCAATCACTGTTGCATCATATATTGTATTTCCTTTAGGCTACATTGGCACTTGGCCATCAATAAATGCAACTCTCATTCCCTTTGCATCTAGTGAAGAGATGGATAGAATATTCTTCTTCAATCCTAGAACATATAGCACATCCTTCATCTTTAAGGATTTCCTGGGGTCTAACTTGTATGAATCTACTCCAGTCCCTTTTATGGGGTATTGATAATCATCCCCAAGTTTCACCTTGTGAGGTGATTCGTGCTAAGACATATTGAGGAATGATCCTTTGTATCCCGTCATGTGTTTGGATGCCCCACTATCCACAAGCCTATCATTTCTTCCATGTGAGATAGTGCCCGTAAGTGATGAGATTAGCACATACTCTTCATCTGAATCATCCTTCTCTCTTATGAATCTTTTGTTTGTTGGTTCATCATCTTTGACAACATGAGCATGGTGTCTATTTTTCTTAATGGGACAGTCTCTTGCAAAGTGTCCCTTTTTATCACAAGTATAGCATCAAACATTGGAAGGATCTCTCTTAATATTCTTTTGTTTCTTTCCCTTCTTCTTGTTGTGATGATAGTTGTCCTTCTTCTCCTTCTTCTTGTAGTTCTTCCTGGTGTGAACTGTGAGAGCTTGATCTTCAGTTTCTCCCATATTTTTTTCTCTTGTTACTACGAGTCGAGCTTATTCTTGTGTGCATTCTTCTTGGATTTGGTTGAAAGAGATCATCTTCCTTCTTGCACATGTTCCTTGAATGAATGAGTCCCTTGATCTAGGGAGACCATTCAAGATAGTCATTAGAATTTTTCTTTCTTCGACATTCTCTTCAACTGCTTCAAGTTGTTCTTTGATTTGAGCAACCCTTGTGAAGTAGGACTGTATAGTTTCTTAGTTCTGTATCTTCACATTCTTCAACTAGTTCCTTAAATTCATCTTCCGGTTGATGTTCTTTCCCTCAAACATCTTTGTCAAAGCATCATATAATTCCTTCGGTGTCTTAAAGGAAGACACATTGGGGATGAGGTATTCCTTAATAGAATCTGTAATGATTCTCTTAGCCTTAACCAAGTTCTTCTTATGTGTAGACTTAGCCTCATCTCCCTATGGTTCTGGAACTTCTCCAATGATGTACTGATCCAAATCATTCTCTTAGAGGATCAAGGAGATTCTGTACTTCCATGGTAGAAAGTTATCAGCCCCTCCAAGCTTGTCCTCAACCTGAGTATGGTGAGTCATCTTTTTAAATGAGAACCTCAAATGGAAATAAAAAATATTTAGATCTTACTGATTTGAGGTGTCTGACTTGGTTCTAGAGGTGGCTCACCTAGGGTTTGTTAGAGAAAACCTAATTTTGCAAACTTAGAGTTTGGGGATTCTATTTGGATAGAAATATGCGTCTTCTTGAGGCCAGTTTCTCAATAGGGCCGTTTCCTAAAGACTAAGGTGGGAAGCCTCCAAAACTTGATGCCCTAGTTTCTCCTGGCACTAGTGAAGTGTAGAAATTGAAACTTCTTCAAATATTAAACTGCTTCCACCAAAATATGCGCCCTATCGAGGCTAGTTATCCTAACCCTGTTATCTTGATGATCTATGGAGAGAAGAACTTGAATTAGGAGGCCATAGTATGATTCTTTGATGAAGGATCTTTATTTGAATAACAAGTACAACAAACTGACTCAGAATATTTCCGTCACAAAGACAACATCACAAGATAAAATAACCTGAGAACAATATGTCTGTAGTAGATCTCTCTCTCTTCCTCCTCTTCCTCTCTCTCCTAAGGCGCACATGAGAGAGAAAGTGAGTGTGTAACAAATGAGGAAGACTTCTTATTACTCATATTGATCATTTTATGACACAATCTTTGTGACTGTACTATTTTGAGAAAGTTTGCAGTGTTTTCTCCTTTATGGTTTCCCTGGTGAAAATATTTGTGTCTTGTGTATCTATTCTGTCTTATGTTAATTGATGTGCTTCTTATTCTTCCAGATAAAGATCCTAACTAAGCTAAGAGGATCTATGAAAAAATAACATGGTATTAGAGCCTCTCTGAAAGAAGGCACTGTGCAACAACAGAAACTAAGGATTCCTAGTTCAAGGTATTCTCTCCAGAGATCATCAAGTAAAGAGAGCTAGGCTAACTATCCTTAGTAGGGCACATCTTTTGATGGAAGCGGTTTTAGATTTGAAGAAGTTTCAATTTTGACCCTCTCACTAGTTTCGGGAGAAATTAGGGAATCAAGTTTCAGAGGCTTCCCACCTCAGTATTTAGGAAAGGACACTACTGAGAAACTCGCCTCAAGGAGGTGCCTATTTTTATCCAAACGGATTCTAAAACTCCAAGTTTGGAAAATTAGGGTTTCTTTAACAAACCCTAGGTCAACGAGCTTCGAAATCTGGTGGGACACCTCAAATCAGTAAGATCTAAATCTTTTCTATTTCCATTTGAGGTTCTGAATTGAAAATATGACTCACCATACTCTGCTTGAGGATAAGCTTGGAGGGGCTTATAACTTCTGAGCATGGAAGTACAAAATCTCTTTGATCCTTGAAGAGAATGATTTGGATCAATGCATCACCGGAGAAGATCCCAAACTAGAGGGAGATGAGGCTAAGGCTACTTATAAGAAGAACTTATCTAAGGTCAAGATAATCATTGCGGATTCTATTAAGGATCATCTCATCCCCCATGTGCCTTCCTTCAAGACATCAAAGGAAGTATATGATGCTTTGACAAAGATGTTTGAGGGTAGGAACATCAACCAGAAAATGAATTTGTGGAAGCAGTTGAAGAATGTGAAGATACAGAACTCAAAAACTATACAATCCTACTTCACAAGGGTTTCTCAAATCAAAGAACAACTTGAGGCAGTTGAAGAGAATTTTGAAGAAGGAGAAATTGTGATGACTACCTTGAATGGTCTCCCTAGATAATGGGACTCATTCATTTAAGGAATATGTGCAAGAAGGAAGCTAATATCTTTCAGGCGATTATGGGAAGAATGAACACAAGAAGAAGCTCGACTCGTAACAAGATAAAGAATATTTCAGCAACTTAATATCACGCTCTCACAGTTCACACCAGGAAGAACTACAAAAAGAAGGAGAAGAAGGATAACTATAATCACAATAGGAAGAAGGACAAGAAATAAAAGAATATCAAGAAAGATCCTTCCAATGTTCTATGCTATACTTGTGATGAAAAGGGAATATTTTTAAGAGAATATACCATTAGGAAAAATAGATACCATGCTGATGTTGTCGAAGATGATGATTCGACCAACAAAAGATTCAGAAGAGAGAAGTATGATTCAGATGAAGAGACGTGCTAATTGCCGCACTTATGGGAACTATCTCACATGAGGAGCAATGGCTGTCTTGTGGATAGAGGGGCATCCAAATGCATGATGAAATAGAAAGAATAATTCATCAATATCTCTAAGCATGAGTCACCTCACAAGGTGAAACTTGGGGATGATTATCAATACCCCTTAAAAGGGAGTGGAGTAGCTTCATACAACCTAGACTCCGTGAAATCCTTAAAGATGAAAGATGTGTTGTATGTTCTAGGATTGAAGAAGAATATTATTTCCATCTCTGCACTATATGCAAAGGTGTTGTTTAGGAATGAACACCCTTATAACATAGGGTCTGGGGTTACCAACTTACTTCTAAAACTTGTAGACAATTAGCTTTAGCTAAGTACAGAAAGGAAATAGGAAGAAATATTGGACTCACCCGATTACCAATGGTTGATCCAAGCTTTATCTTCTTCCACTCTGCTTCTCTCCAAAGCTTTCAGGGATGCACCTCCTTCACCTGCAAAGAGGAAATTCTCCAAGTACAATCTTATACATGTATATATAATAGGTTAGATAAACAACATATATAGTGCTTAAACAAATATATTCATCAAACCCTAATACATGAAAGAGACTCAACACACTGTTGGAAGAAGAATTCTCTTTATTAACAATCAGTGAATGAGATAAGTGTACAACCCAACGCCTGAGACAAGGACTCCTCTGCAACCAAAGGACTCTGAGTTTTGCTGCTCCAAGACTTCTAAAGATATACCACTAGCATAACTTTTCTCTCCAAAATTGATTTCTTAATGCCCTCCCCAAGGCCTCTATTTATACTTTGGGAAATAGAGTAGTTTCGAAGGTTGAGGAGGTTGAGATGGTTGGGGTAGTTGATGATTAAGGCCCAACTAATCTCTATTAATCGTGATTTATATTTTTTAATGTCGAATGGAGATGTACGCGACTATTAATATAGGCAACCCACGTATGACACGTGAGTCTCTTAAAGGAAACCTGCGTATAGATCTGTATGCGGGTTGTAATGGAGATAGTTGCATACAGTACGTGAGTTGTCAATGAGAATAGTCGTGTATGTACGCAATTTTCAATGGAGATAGTCGCATGCACCAATCTACACTTAGAAAAAATAAAATGGCAAGCTGGTTGAAGGATAAATGCATCTCATGTCATGCCCATCTATAGTGTTTTGGCAAACTTCAATCCTAAAATGTCCTTTTGTGTACCAACATAAGGAATTGTCGGCACTTGGATGGAGAAGTTCCATTTGGGTTGATAACAGATGCCCCCTAATGTGTGAGGTCAGAGGGAAGCGATGGCCGAAATACATTATAATCATTATGTTTGGAGAACTCAGAAGTCCAATGGAGCAGAGGTAGTACCTGAAACAAACAAATAATAATGTGATATACAAAGTCATATCCGAGGATGCTATGTTCAATATACTGGAACACTAGATCCTTTACAATATTTGAGTACATAATATAGTACGGTTACAAGACCATGGATATTACAAAGGTGGATCGAAGCCACACTATACAATAATGATGAATCTTCAAAAATCTGGAAGTTGTGTAAGTAACCACAACATAATCTTGCGCAACTTAGTCCATGGATGTGAAACTAAGGTCTTCATAAACAATCCCAAAGAACCAGTATAATCCAAGCCATGTGAATAGATGTTATTGAAGTCGAACATGGAGTGGATTCAATAGATTGTCAATCAATAGGTGATAATTGACAACTGAAGCAGAGGAATTCACCAATAATGAAAGTGAATCCTGAGGTACGATCGTCAAAACTCTAGGTCTTTGTCGTCAGGAAGTGCTGATGCAGAACCATACTGTGACAAGGAAGGCAATAGATCCTCCAATAGATCACATGAGTGACTAGGAATTGGGTAAAGGAAGGGAGACACAAGTAGTAACAGATACGACAATGATGGAATCAGGATATAGATCAGGCACAGGGTTAAGTCCTTGAATAGTGAGCACGACACAGAGATGACCCAAGGCAAATTTTAACTTTATAGGTAGTACAACTAGACTTATCTATCATGTAGGAGACATGATTATATTCCCAAGGTAGAACTGACAAGAGGAGGAGTAAGAAACTCGAAGTAATAGATGAACTGAAAGTGAACACTGAGACATGAGTATCGGAAAAAACAGAGAGTGCTTTGTTAAAGAATGACATGCTGCCACTAACTGAGAACCAAAAGAAAAATTCTTCCTTACCTTCCCTGTTAAATTTTAATGAGTCCAGGAAAGTCAACTCGAATCGCTCTTCATTTTTTGACAAGCTTGAAGAGAAGAGGGAATAATGCTTGATAGTGTCACTGATTCGTGGATTTTATGAGCCCGAACTAGTACATGCTCACTCAATGTTTTTATATTTACAGAGTCTGAAAACTCCAAAGAAGACTCCAGGGGGGTCCTTTTTTGTCCAATTTAGTCTCCTGAGGCTAGATAAGTATAAAACATACCACATAAGAACTCTCTTAACTTCCGTAGAAGAAAAGGTGAACCTTTTTCATACTTAGTCAGGGAGGTCCGAAAAAGGTTAAATTACCACCTACCCAATGCTCCTTCGAGAGCAACATATAGCTTGATTTTAATGAGTGTGAAGGAAAGGAAGATCACTCAAAAAGATCCATTTGAGTACGAGAAATGGGGCTTACAACAATAAACTCGATGCTTTGTTCTTGGTGTTTAATGAGCATGACAAAGACACAAAGTACAGTCGGAATCTTTTTCATGTTTAGGTCTAGAGCATGAAAAAGAGAAAACTAAGCTCATATTGGGAGTTCCTTTTCCGTAAGTTTAGTCCCTCAGGTCCGGAAAAGTGATAAACCTATACTTGAGAATACTCTTCTCAATTCCATAGAAAAGAGAGTGATCCTTTCTTGTATTATTCCACATGGTTCGAGAAAGAGATAACCTACCACCAATGTGGATGCCCATTCACATATTCTTAACAAGCTTGAATGGACAAGTTTACTCGGCAGTAAGGTCTGTTTAAGGAGTTAGACCTGGGCCTAAAGAAACTCCATAAGGGCGGGGAGTCCTATAAAGGGATAGCTTGTAAAAGGAGACCAAAATGAGGCTCAATTTGGCGTGAAAAATAGCTAAAAAGATTCCCCTGAACCTAAGACAGCTGTAGCATGAGTATCGAAAAACAAAATAGGTTCTAAATGAGGATACTCATGGGAGGAAAGCCCTATCCACGGAAGAACAATGGTAAATACAAGGAGATAATGCTTAAAAATACCATAGTCCATGGTCAAAATGTTAATGCTAGGTTTAAGATGGAGTAGGTATAAATGCAGAATGCATGTGAAACGACAAAAAACCATCCTATATGAGCAAAAACACCTTAAAAACGATGATAAACCTATCACATGGAAGAAAAGATATGGTATTAGTTTTAAAAATTATGAACGATAGGGAAAAACCCACTTGAAAAATAAATTTTCTGTAAATAGTTCAAAACATAAATAAAAACTCACCATTTGATTTTTTAACCAAAAGAGACAAGTTTTCACCTCTACCTTTGATTGCTCGGTGTGGACGATCCGGTGGACCATTCCCAAATATGCAAGTGTTAGGTAAAACTACACTCCATGCTCTTTCATTTGATCCAAGCAATTGTCAAAATGGAGCCCTAATTTCATGTTTTTAAACGCCTTCAAAAAAGCAATGATGTGTACGTGGGTTTGGTATATTAAAAGTCGTGTACACGCGTTCTATATGCGGTTTGCCTGAAAGATAGTCATGTACACTATGCGGCTTTCCTTAAAAGACAGCCGCGTACGCTGCGTGAGGTGAAAAAAGAATATGTAGGGTCAAAAATTTCAAATTTTGTATGAATGTGATGGTTGGCAATTGCTTGTTTATTAGATTGAAAGATGGTGCTTCAGTGGAGGGTGTGAGAACATGAAAACATGGACCAAGAAGCTCTTCAATATGCCCCCACAGTGAATGTTTTACGTCAAAGTGGGTTATTGAATTTTTTCTGTACCTCACCCATGCGGGCCAATGTCCGCCTCTTGGAGTTTTTGATAAATTATTGGGATCATGATTTGGGCATGTTTGAACTTCAAGGCGAGTCTTTGGAGATTACTTCTGAGAATGTCTCTTTTACTACTAGTTTATCACAATGAGGAGGTCCTGTGAACTTGGAAGGCACCGACAGAGGCGGTGACCCTCTAAGTGTATAGAACTATATTGATATATACTGCGGGCTAGGAAAGCAAAAGAGGGGTAGCTGCATCCCTATTGTTCACATTCACAACTTTCCTTTACAGGTGTTGGTGAGCACTATAGTGAGGGTTGCAGGGTCATCATTACTTCACCTTGCAACTCGGAACCAGATGAGACTAGCAGTAGACTGTATGTAGGGAGCCCTATATGACTGGTGCTCGAGAGTGATCCCAATTATGAGAAAACAACTCTCTGATTGCAAAAGAGGCAGGAGGAAGAATTTTGGTTATTCCAGCATACTAGTAGCCTTCTTCTTTGAGAGAGTGCTGGGATTGAGTCCTGCAGTACCCTTTCCAGTTTGTTCTCCTCGTCAGCCTAGGCTGAGTAGATGGGGAGATATCTTCCTCCGCCAGGGAGGTGGTGGATCGGTGCAGAGTGTCTATGATGACGACTTCTACTTTTGGTCTGAGCGATAGTTGCCAGCTTTGGAGCAGTTTCCATATGCTGGAATTGATTTCCGTGGTGATATTGACCTCGTCCTCCCTCCAGGAGGAGCATGGGGAGAGTTAGGTAATTTTTATTTTCAAAATTTTAAAATTTTTATGAATTTTAAATATAGAGATATATACATATGTATAAGAGTTATAATCCTTTTAAATTGTCAAAATGCAGATATTGGACCAGTCCTCCCTAAAGGGCATCCACGCATTGTATGTGCGTCCTGTCTTGGGAGAAGACCAGGGCTTGATTAGGGTTCTTGAGGGGAAGCTGGCCAGGCTTACCCAGAGAGTACCTACCTTACGGATTGAGCACATCCCAGCCATCATGCAGGAGTTAGTGGTTGGTGTACCGCCTGGGATACGCCTTCTCAGGTAGGTAGCCAGAGCAGTATTGGTATATATAGATGCTATTGAGGCTGCTGAAGCCGAGGAGGCTGAAGAAGCCAGAGTGCAGGGTGACCAGGGTGTTTTAGCTTAGATTTAGGAGCATTTGATGGACTTTGATCCATATTTTGTATATTTTTTGTATATTATACAGTTATGACTGGATCTAAGGATCAGAGACTCGACCTATTTATATGGACAGATATTCACATATATATATATTTTGCCGGTTTATTTACAAATGTTTTTTATGTGTTTGCTGTATACTTTTATGTAAAATGTGTTAAATGCCAATCCAAGATGTAATTAGCTTATGCATTAGTTAATGAATTTTGATTCCTTGGAATATGATTGAATGTAATGAACTCAAAATTTCTTTCCAATAACCTAACTTGCATAAATTGACACAATAGAATAGGGTTCCGCACTTGATAAGCCCGATTGAGCTGGGAAACCACCAGTTGAGAGTCCAGTCGGACTTCTAGCTGAGTGATACCACGTGACAAAGCATCCCATAGAAGCTCAATGACAACCCTATATTCAGCCACATTATTGGAAGAATGACCTAAGAAAGTGCCTCCTGAGGCAACTAACTGTCCCGAGGGTGAATAAATGACCCATGTAGCTGAAGCTAAATTACAAGTGTGGCGACTGGCGCCATCAGCAAAACCTACAAGCCTCTCAGAAGACATCTGAAACAACCAGCAGATGGTATAAAAAAAACAAACTGACTATCTAGTGTACATAAAAATACATACAATAAAATACAAGAAAACGTGCTAAGCCTAAGCATAATACTTTTTTCAGGTAGAGCCCATTTCTAGGCTCAGCCAGCTTATTCCCATCGAAATCTATCAATTCATATGCGCCTTTCTTTAACAATTTCGACACGATATAAGGTCCTAACCACATAGACCTGAACTTTCCTGCCCCTAGGGGTTCTTTGTCTTGGTCCTAGAGAAAAACAAGTTCCCCCTCAGAGAAAATTTGAGGCTTGACCGATTTATCATATTGGCTTTTGACCCTATTTTTATGAGCTTGGTTTGCTATCAGTGCATCTCTACGATGTTCATCAAGGTGTTCTAAATGTAATAGATGTTCTTCAAGCTTAGTCGTATCAGGTAACACATGAATAGCAATTCTTAAAGATGGGATTTCACATTCAATCGGGGTAACAACTTTCACTCCATGGACAAGTTGGAAGGGTGAAAAACCTGTAGTAGTTTTTAACATTAGTCTGATATGCCCAAAGTGCAGGATATAGCATGATATGCCAGTTGGAACGAGCTGCATTAATAGTAATTTTGAGAATAGTCTTCAAAGTTTTATTAACAGCCTCAACTTGACCATTTGCTTGAGGATATAAAGAAGATTAATGTTCTTGTCTAAATCCTAGCATAGTGGTCAATTCAGTCATCATGCTATTTTGGAAATGATTACTATGGTCAATGACAATCACTCCAGGTATACCGAATCGTGCAATAATTTGATTGAACACGAAGAAAGATGCATTTTCCCTGTCAGCTTTAAAGGTGGGCATTGCCTCTGCCCATTTCATAAAATAGTCCACAATGACAATGATATATTTGTGCCCCATCACGTAATCAATCCCCCACTTCATGAAGGGGCCCATTGAGATGACGGGAAATGACGGAGCAGTATGTGACCGCATCTTTCTGGTGTAAAGCTGACAAGGGTGACATCGCTTCATTGCTTCCACACAATCTTTAAATACCGTGGGACAGAAATAACCGGCACGTAAACCTTCTGGGCCGTTGCTAACCTAGATAAATGACCCCCACACGCTCCACTATGGGCATAATTTAGGACAATCTCCGCTTCCTCATGGGTAAGACATTGACGCAAAACAGAATCTACTCCCCTACGGTATAAAGTATCTCCTATGATGAGGTAGTTCTTGGCATGTAGGCGTAGTTTACGTCGTTCTTCCCATGAGAAAGCTGCAGGATACTTCAAATTCTGGAGATAGATAAGTATATCTCCGTACCAGGGGTCAAAGTTGGAAATCAAAAAGATGTGCTCATCTGGGAATGCGTCTTCTTCAATAGCTACATCCTCTTCTACTGGAAATTCTGCAATAAGCTCAGCAAAAAATAAGGATTTTTTGGATTTGGCGAATTGAAAATCCAAGTTAAACTCTTGGAGAATGACTATCCATTTGTTGAATTTGCCTCCAACTATCCTTCAGGACAAAACATATTGAAAAGGATTAACATTTGCTACTACCGTCGTAGTCCTTAGTAAGATGTAGTGATGTAACCTCTGAACAGCATAAACAGCTGCTAAGGCCAACTTCTCAACATGGGAGTACCTCAGTTTAGGTCCGGCTAAAGCACGGCTAAGATAGTAAATGACATGCTCTTGGAGCTTATCGTCCTCCTAGACTAGGATTACCCCTATGGTTGACTCAGACGTGGCCAGATACAATATAAAATCCCTAGATTAATCTGTCAGACGCAATAATTGTGCCGATAACAAATCTTTTTTCAATGCCTCGAATGCGAGTTGTGCAGTTTCATCCCATACAAATGGGGTGTCCTATTTTAACAGGTACATGAAACCTTTAGTAATCTTGGCATAATTTACAATGAAACGTTGAAGAAAATTGGACTTCCCGTACAGGCTTTGAAGTTGCCTAATAGAACGAGGAAGAGGTAGATTTACAATGGCCTCAACTTTCAACGGATCCACCTGAATGTCTCTGTTAGAAACAATGAATCCAAGCAGTCTCCCTGACTCAATACAGAACACACACTTGTGGGGATTCAAGCAAATTTTATAGTATCTGCATCGTTCAAAAATAAAACGCAAGTGATCTGGATGATAGATCCTCTTACGAGAATGTGCAGACAGATCATCAAGGTAAGGTTCAACAATGGATTTAATATCATGAAAGGAAAAATTCATTGCCCGCTGAAAGGTTTCCATAGCATTTTTCAGTCCAAAGGGAATTTTCTTGTACGCGAAGGTACCCCAAGGACAAATGAAAGCTGTTTTATGTTGGTCTTCCGGTTTAGTTTGAATTTGGTTATATCCGGAGAAACCATCCATAAACGAAAAGACTTCACTTCCCACGCAAGCATCAATAATTTAATCTATAAATGGCATGGGATAGTTGTCCTTAAGACAGGATTTGTTTAAATCTCTAAAGTCAGTACAGATGCATATGGTCCCTTGTTTTTTATCAACAGGAACAAGGTTGGATACCCATTCTGTCAAAGCTATGGGATAAATAAAACCATCTTTCAGTAGTTTTTCCACTTCATCCTTCACTGCCGCTGCTTTACGCGGGTTAACAGGTCTCAACTTTTGTTAAACAGGTTTAGCGTCAGAGTATGTTCGGATCTCGTGCTCGACTATAGATGGATCAATGCCTGCCATCTCCTCATATGACCAAGCAAAAACGTCGTGGAATTCCTTAAACAAGGCCGTATAGATCACAATCTCCTCAAGAGAGCAGTTTGCGCCGATATGTATATTTTCCACGACGTTAGGATTTACAGAGATGTTGATGGGGATGGTAGAAGAAATATTTTCCATATTCCCCTCAACAAAGATTCCTTCCCTTGGTAAGCGATTAACGGGCATATCAACATCATCTGCCAGTCTCATATGAAACTCTTGATTCTCTATCCTGCTTAACTCTGGAAGAAAATAGGATCGATGGTGAAGAT
The DNA here is from genome assembly GCA_001517045.1 of Pseudotsuga menziesii. Lineage (NCBI taxonomy): Eukaryota > Viridiplantae > Streptophyta > Pinopsida > Pinales > Pinaceae > Pseudotsuga > Pseudotsuga menziesii. The sequence goes on from LPNX011088593.1 coordinate 114,334, forward strand.
CTTCATAGATATTATCTCATCTGCACATGGCTTCCAGAATGGCTTCATCAGAATGTAAAACCATATCTAAACAATCTGTAGAATGCAAAGAGTTTTCTACCCAAGCAGGCAGATAGACTTCTTCCAATTCCTCTGAGACTGTGAGGGGGATTGAAATGGGATCAACAACGGTATTGGTGATAGCTTGATAAGCCACTTCCGCTACCGATAAGGGCACTTTAGGTTCAAGGTGGGAATGGATAACCCAAGGATCAGTCCTATAAACAACCGTGGCTATGGACTTCCCCACACTAGTAGAACCTATATAATTAATAGGAGCTGGAAGATCAAATGTGCCCATCAATGATGCGTACATTCCAGCCCCTAAGCTCTCTGAAGCAGGTTTGACCTGATCAACCAATGGCCGAGTGGACTCATTAGATTCCATGCGACCTTTTCAAGTAAAATTGAGTTGGCAACAGTAACCAACTTCCCTTCGTGTGGAAACACTAGCACCCGAAATATGGCCGATGCAATAGCAGACATGGCATAAGTCCAGCTTCTTCCCAAAATCAAATTATAGTCCAAAGGTGCATAAATCACCTCCACCTCAACAGACACCGCTTTCCCTGCCATCTTAATTTCAAAATCCGGTAGGATACCATGTGGACGGAATGACCTTCCGTCGAAAGTAGTAAGCAGGGTGTTTGACGGGACCAGCTCTGGGAATCCAAGGGCTTTCCAACATGATAAGGACATAACACATGTAGAAGCACCCGCATTGACAATTGCCCTTCCAATGGTCTTTCCACCATGGATGACATAAGGCTACATGATATGGTAGGCGAATTTTGACATCAGACAAGTTAAATTTCGACATGAGACTTAATGAGTCCATATTGCCTAAGGCTGCTAAGAGTGCATCCCACTGGGTGGGACAACTCTCTAACACCTCTAAAGCCGACATTGCACAAGGTGTCTGGGCTAAGTCTTCAACTACGGAGTAGTTTGCTGCGGCCCTAGCATTAGGATTATGCAAAGTATTCTTAAAGACACCTTTCAGTATCTTGGGCATAATTTCAGTAGGTTTCTCAATCGTGAGAGGGTTAGAAGTTTCACCTATGGACTTACCCTTCTCCGAGGTCTCTTTTTCATAGTTCTTATTCCTGGTCTGTAGTGAAGTTTGAGATCAAACCATGTTGATATAATTGGGGTCAGGGGCATTTAGAGTGCCCCCTGCTACATTCGAAGCTGAAGCAGAATTCTGTCCTTGGGGAAAAGGATCCTTCAGGACAGCTAGTTGTTGAGCTTTTAACAGCTTCTGAGCTTGTTCCATAAGGCAACAAAGATGGGTGAGGTGGTATTCATGGCACAACTTACATGGGAATTTCACCTTATTATTTTCTTTCTTTCCCCCATCAGCATTGTTTGTGGGTTTTTGCTTGTTTTGATTTCCCTCCCCTTTCTTTCCTCTCTTCTTTTTCCCACTGGGATACTGATTTCCCTTCTGAGAGGTCTATGCAAACACATTTGCATTTTGGGGTGAGGGGGTAGCCTTTGCTGCCTCCACCATAGAATGTTTGACGGACAGCTGACGGAGATGTTTGGCCAAAGATTCTACAGTGGGAGAATTTACGGAACCAACCACACCATCGACATGGGGTCCAGGCTTAGGTTTCTCTACATCATGTGTTGGCCTTGATGCCTCAGGGATAATCTCATATAAGATCCCAGACTGAGAATATATCAAATCTAGTTGCTGGGCCTTGAGGATAGATTCTTCCTCATTCGTCACTCCTGAAGTAGATACGTCCTTAGATATATAAGGCAATAGGGATTTAAGGAAGCATTCTAATAAGAACTTAGGAGGAATAGTGGCTTTAATAAGGATCTTCTGCCTCCTCCACTCTTGGATGTGATCCGAGATATGGGTGGCCTTGTTCTGCCGAAAGGTAGATAACAAGTCCGTTCCGAAATCATATCGGATAGGAAGCTGGAAGTGACTAAGGAAAGCATTAGCCAAGTCCCAAAAACTGCTAAACGCAGCAGAAGGAAACTCAATGTACCATTTTGCTGTGGTACTCGTCAATGTTCTTTGGAACAACCTCAACCAAACTGAATCTTCGTTCAGTGAGTTGGAAGAGCACCATAAATAAAAAGTGGTGGCATGAGCCCCAGGATCTTCACCAACTTTGCCTTCGAATTTTGGGATGTTCGAGGGCAACTTGGTAGGGACAGGTGGCTAGGAGGGATCATGCCTCAGCGGGTCATTCATCAGTTTAGACAAATCTGACACGTTTAACATTTCCAGGAAATGAATCTTAGGTCTAAACGGAGCACTAAAAGTACCAGTTTGGGGATTAGAGGGACCTGCCCCCGTGTCCTTGTATGTGAAGGTGGGGTTGCCCCTTACTGCCGGTTGTGAAGTGGATGGGTTGCTTTGAAAAGGGTTCCATCCATAAGCCACATGATTGTTTGTGTAAGGTGCAGTATAAGAGGTTCTGGCTGCCCCAGTAGAAACTGGGGTTTGAAATACAGGAGTAGGTATCTCTTCGCTAAAAAGTGAAAAGGGAGAGCTTGTGAATAGAGCAGAAATTCGAGTTTGGAAACCTTGACAATAATGGTTAGTGTTTCCAAACTGCACCCCTGCATAAGAGGGTGATGGGCCTACGAATGGAGAGGATGGGGGAATGTGCCCCCCATTCCAAGGAAATCCTTGGACAAAAGCCGAGGATCCTATAGGACCACTCTGGGAAGTGTGTGTGAAGGAGGTTGGAACTATAGGTACACTAGGAATCCCAGTGACCATACCACCATAAGCACCTGCTAGGCTTGTGGGAGCTGGTGGTTGAACCACTTGGCTCACTAGAGTTAAGGGCGTAGTAGGTATGCTTGTTCTAGGGGTACTTACTAGGGGAGGTAGCACCCCTTCAGCCGGAGTGGATGAGGTGAAGGTAAAAGAACTTTCTCCTATAGTAGACATTATCCTGTCCATAGGGACACCAATCACGGCTGGATCAAAAGGATGAACCTGAACGATCACAGGATCCTTTAAGTCAGTTAGAGGTGTATTAAAATTCCTTGCAGACTCGTCAGCCTGCAAGTCTTCTATCTCAACTGTTTTTAAATTAAGACGGTTTGCCTTAAGTTCTGGTTCACCCGGAACTTCGCTAACTCCTATCGGTTCAAAAGAACCGTCTATGTCCAATCTCCGCCTTTGAGGGGGAGGTGGAGGTTCCAATGTGTTAAGAGGAGGAAGGTTTTGCAACCTTCATGACCTTCTAATAGCTTGGTCCTCCACGATTGTAAATTTGACTTTTCAAACCCTAAGGTCGGCTAAACACAGACAAACCACAGAGCAATCACTATGAAAATTCCTAAAGTCTCAACAGTCAGAAAGGGTAAAAGATATGCTTTCCCAAAGAAAGCTGAAAGACAGTTTCTTGGAGTCCTTGAAGAGGTTCTTAGGCACAAGCGGAGGAATCACCCACCACCCTCCTACACTTTCAACAAGAGTTACCTTCCAAGCCCTTCCAAGGAGCACCAGAAATATCCTTCCAGTTTACCTGTGTATGAACCCTAGATGTCAAGAGACTAGAGGCTACCTTAACTATACCAATAGTCTGGGGGGACAGTCGCAAGCCTGATTCATACACATGGGCAGGGTAGCTGAGCCTGAAACTCTGTCTAGGACAGAATCCCCAGATGCGTGAAAACCTTGGTTTACGTTTCAATAAGGAATCAAAGGGTTATCTCGTCAGTCCAATGCCTCCACGCGGCCTCGTGCTTGACTCTCGTTTGAGAGGAGCTTCCCAGATACTATTGATAAAGAGAAGGATTTACCTATCGATTGGCCCACTATGTCTGAATTTAAATACTTATGGGGAGTTTACACTTCCTATCCCACAAGTCTAGCCTAAGGTAGTAGGTGTATGGCCCTATAAAACAAAAATTACTAATAAATTTTAATTATAGCATTTATTTTAAGGGCTATTTTTTACTCAGAAGGAAAGTGGAGTGTAAGACTATGATGTTATTGACTTGATAAGAAATGTAAAAACAACAGGTGTATAATTCCAAAACAAATTATCACTACTTTAAAACAAGCTTCTCTTTTCTTTTTTTTTTGTAAATATAAACTGATGAAAATGCAACTAATAAAGAGAAAAATAAGACTATATTTTTGTAATTTTTGAGATTTTATTTAAAAACTGAAATTAAAACTACCATGTGCAATTCAAATGCAAAATGTTTCAAATGTTTTTCTTTTCACTTTTCAAATTCCTCAAAGATTACTAATGCGCCTAAATGCAAAATTCTTGAGTATGCTTGGATAATCTAACTATATAAAGTGAGCAAAATGAAGTAAAGCAGATTTATAAAAACCAAAAATCAAACTCCTAAGGAAGACTTGGAACACACCCAGCTGGGAAGATACAATGAATAGAAATCACTGAAATCAATCAAAGGCAAGTGACAAGCCAACACTATTCAAAAATAGAATGGTATATACGGTATCTAGAACCCTGATCACTGATTCAGAAAACTAACACTTGGACCTATTACCCAACAGGAAAATCCACTTCAAAATGCTAAAAGAAAGACAATCCAACCAATAAGAACCCAAGGGATTAACAAAAAGCATGAAGTATGGTTAATAGGGCAATCAAACCTACAGTGCAATGCCAGTACTGAAGACCACTAAGCAATACAAAATCCACAAAAGGATAGGGACAAGCAACCCAACCCTAAAAAAATGTTGCTCAGGCTTTTACGCGACTATGTACAAGAGCAACCCACGTACTGTATGCAACTGTGCAATATTGCAACCCGCGTACACAGATCTCTGTACGCGACTGTGTTACACAACAACCCGCGTACAGGAGTTAAATTTTTCAAAAAAAGAAAAATTATAAAGGAATTCAAAGCACCACTACAAGTCTGAACCAAGACAAAACACCACACACTGAATCAAAGCAAAGGCTGGGCAAGGATCTACAGAGTTAACCCATAGCAGTCTGGGCTCCCCAGTGGAGTCACCAGTTATATTGTTCAGGAATAAACACCCTTATAACCTAGGGTTTGGGGTTACCAACTTACTTCTAAAACTTGCAGACAATTAGCTTTAGCTAAGTACAGAAAGGAAATAGGAAGAAATATTGGACTCACCCGATTACCATTTGTTGATCCAAGCTTTATCTTCTTCCGCTTTGCTTCTCTCCAAAGATTTTAGGGATGCACCTCCTTCACCTGCAAAGAGAAAATTCTCCAAGTACAATCTTATACATGTGTATATAATAGGTTAGATAAACAACATATATAGTGCTTAATCAAATATATTCATCAAACCCTAATACATGAAAGAGATTCAACACAATGTTGGAAGAGGAATTCTCTTTATTAACAATTAATGAATGAGCTAAGTGTACAAACGAATGCCTGAGACAAGGACTCCTCTGCAACCAAAGGACTCTGAATTCTGTTGCTCCAAGACTTCTGAAGATATACCACCAGCATAACTTTGCTCTCCAAAATTGATTTCTTAATGCCCTCCCCAAGGCCTCTATTTATACTTTGGGAAATAGAGTAGTTTCGAAGGTTGAAGAGGTTGAGATGGTTTGGGTAGTTGATGATTAAGGCCCAACTAATATCCATTAATCGTGATTTATATTTTTTAATGTCGAATGGAGATGTATGCGACTATTAATATAGGAAACCTACGTATGACACGCGAGTCTCTTAAAGGAAACCTGCTTATGACACATGAGTCTCTTAAAGGAAACCTGTGTATAGATATGTACGCGGTTTGTAATGGAGATAGTCATGTACAATACACGAGTTGTCAACGAGAATAGTCGCATATGTACGCGAGTTTCAATGGAGATAGTCACATACACCAATCTATACTTAGAAAAATAAAATGGCAAGCTGGTTGAAGGATAAATGCATCTCAAGTCATGCCCATCTATAGTGTTTTGGCAAAATTCAATCCTAAAATGTCCTTTTGTGTACCAACATAAGGAATTGTCGGCACTCAGACGGAGAAGTGCCATTTGGGTTGATAACAAAAGGGAATGAGAATTGCATTTGTCAATGGCCAACTGTGTATATTTCCTAAAGGAAAGAAAATAGATGACGCAACAGTGATTGCAGAAGAAGACAGTGCCTTGTGCAAACTAAAAGGATAGCCTGAACCAACATTGGTTCATGTGTCAATAGAACCAAGTCAACTATGGCACGAAAGGCTTGCAAATGTGGAATACAAAATACTACTAATGGCAAGCAAAGCAGTCTCTAGACTTCCATAGATCCAGACAAAGCATGAAGGCATTTGTAAAGGATGTGCACAATGAAATAATAAAAAGAAGAAATTTCCCAGCAGTGAAAATAAGGCTAAAGGAATACTGGAGATAATACACACGAATGTATGTGGACCCATGTATTCTAGCTCATTAAGCGGGTATGTGTACTATGTTTCATTTATTGATGATTTTTTACGTAAGACTTGGATATATTTCTTGAAAGGGAAAATGAAGTATTCAGTAAGTTCAAGGAATATAGATCCTTGGTCGAGAACCAAACTGAAAGGAAAATCAAGACTCTGTGGTTAGATAATGGCAGAAAATTCAACTCGGAATAATTCAAGGAGATTTGTAGAGAGTCTAGGATTAAGAGAGAGTTGATCACTCCATACAATCCTTAGCAGAATGGGGTCACAGAAAAAAAGAACTGAACCATAACGAAAGCAACAGAAGCAATGGTACATGACCAGGATATTCTTATGCACCTTTGGGAATAAGGAACAAGGACAACTATGTGTGTACATAACCATACATCTCATTGAGTACTTGCCAACAAAACTACGGAAGAGCCTTGCTTGTGAGAGAAACCAGAAGTCAGCCATCTTAGTATATTTGGCTGCCCTGTGTACATATATATCCCAAATGAGAAGAGTACCAAGATCGATCCATCTAGGAGGAAGGGTATATTCATAGGATACATTTATACATCAAAGGCCTACCAAATATACTTCTTAGGATTCAAGAATATCAACATCATCAGAGACGTAAACTTTGATGAAGACTTAACATAATTCAGATACAGGAGGCTACCTATTCAAGAGGTCGAGGAGCCTGAAGAAATGAGATTCGAAGGTATGGAAATTGGAGAATCAATTCCAGAAGACCATGAATATCATGACATGGAAGAACCCCAAGAGCTAGTAGAGATACTTCTCGAGAAGGACTCCCACAAGAGGAAACCAACATGGAAATGAGAGCTCATACAAGAAGCAGAAAGGTACGGTCCTCCAGAAGGAATGCATAAATAAAGGGAAAGGCCAAAGCTTTACAACAACTATGTGGCCCTATTGTGTGACATCATTGATAATGAAGCTTATACCTATGAAGAGGCTACAAAAAAGAAAGAATGGACAGATGCCTTGGTCGAGGAGTATTAGTCGATCAGGAAGAATGATGTCTAGGAGACATTTCTGAGACTGGAAAGGAAGTCTGTTGTGAATTCAAAATGGATCTATAATATCAAGCATATTTCAAACAACAACATCGAGAAATACAAGGCAAGATTTGTAGCACGAGGATTCTCACAGAAAGAAGGCATAGACTACAAAGAGAAATTTGCACCCGTGGTGAGGTACACTTTAATTAGGACCATACTTTCGTTAGATGCAGTTATGAAATGGAAGATACACATGATGGATGAAAATACAACATTATTGAATGGTGTAGTCGAGGAGGAAGTGGACATGGAACAACCATTGGGATTCGAGACACATGACAGACAAACTCATGTGTGCAAATTGAAGAAGGCCTTGGATGGATTAAAATAGGCACCAAGGACATGGTACGACATGATGGATAAATTATTGATGAGCCAAGGCTTTACCAAGAGTAAAGAGGATTTCAACCTTCACTTTAAGGTTGAAGGAGGAAGACCAGTGATGCTTCTGCTATATGTCAATGACTTGTTTCTGACAAGCGAGAATGAACTCATTAAAGATGCAAGGAGGAGGCTTGCTATAGAGTTCGAGATGAAAGACTTAGGGATGATGCACTACTTATTAGGCATGGAGGTGAGCCAGAGTGCATATGAAATTTTCCTTGGTGAAGGAAAGTATACAGTAGAGATTCTAAAAAGATTCAAAATGATGGATTGCAAGGTGATAACCACACCTATTGCATCAAAATTGAAGCTTCCATGTGATGCTTCATCAGAGTCGGTTGATGCCATGATGTATCATTAGATGATTGGATCATTGATCTATCTAATGAATACGAGCCTTGACATATGTAGACACTGAGAGGGGGGGGTGAATCAGTGTAAAACAATTTTTACAGTTTTTCTTGACCTGCCACACTTAACTATCAATTCATCTTTTCATTATTCTACCAATCTCATAATCATTACATAAACTTCATCATTCACATATCATAGCATTTAACTCATCAAGAACCATAACACAGAAGAACACCACACAATATAATTTTGTAATCTTTTTGTATTATTTTTGGTTTGACTACAACCGTTAGGAAAAATCAGCACCTATTGATACATAGAGCACCTACTCTGCATCCAGGACCCTGCTTGGTTTTCTTAGACCCTGCTAAGAAGAGTTTGAGGTATCCTAACCTCAAAAGCAAGACAAGCTTGCATTTACAATATAGTAAACTCATGTAACCATTAAGAAATATCTGACACATCAAAGCTGCTCATCTTCTCTGCTTATCACATCAACACTGCTGTACCACTGCTCACTGCTGCTCATTAATCTCTGCTCATATTTTCTGCTCATCAATGCTGCTCATCATCTTGGCTCCTCATCCTTGCTACTGGTCATCTACTGCTGCAAATTATCAATCAGTTCTGCTGTTCATTGTCATCAACCTGTGAAACCTGTTGTTCAAGTATGTGCTCACAAGGATCTGCTCTAACCACTGCCAAAACATCACTGTCTATTGCTCATGTATCTCTGCTAGTCATTCTGGAAACTACTTGATCAATTTCTGCTGCTCATCAACATCTCTGCTCATCATTCTTTATAACTGTCCAGAATAGTCTGCTAACAGTCTTCAGTCACTGTTCATTCAATCAGCTCTTTCAATAGGGAACAATTCAGCCTTTAACCACCCTTAGTCTCTATCAAAATCATCTATGAACAGTAAATCAATTATGTTCAACGCTTAATCAAACTTCAAATTGCTGCCATCATAAATCCTTCATGCATTGACTATGTAAATTATCTGTTCAGTCATCATCATGCTAGGGTATCATCATTGGACTGTAGATGTCTTCTTTCAAGCCTGGATAACTTCAAATTCAGATTGTTGATAAAAGGCCTTAACACTGGATAGGCTTAGGCTGAGTGTGTGTGTGAAAGACTCACACCAAGTGTAAACTCAGGCTACTTGTAAAAATTGTGTATTATCATTACAATCTTCACTTGGCCATCAAATTCAGGACCATGCACAAATGTTGAGCAACTTGGACTGTCTAAACATTATAGAAAATTCAGGATTCACTGAGACAACTTTCACCTTACCTCAATCAATAGTCTGCTGCAAACAAAATAGAAACGGTCTTCCAAAACAAACAAAAACCAGACTTCAAATCATCTCATACCTCATCTCTTCAGCAATCTGCTCATGCCTTCAAAGGTCTGCACCTGTCAAGTCTTGGCTGAGTAAATACATTTTCATCTCATCACACAATTCAACATCAGGGTCAATGTATTTGTGCACATCAAGATATTGCTTCTGTTACACTGTAAACTGCTTGTGAAACCTAACCTTGACTTCAAGGATCAAACCAGTTCCTTTGAGTTATAATTGCCTCCAGCAGGGTAATTTTCACTGTGTAGAATGTATACTAGCAATTTCTTCAAAATTTGTTACCCTTCACTCAAACTTAGACTGCGTAAACGTTCTGAAGCTGATCAGTTTCTGAGCTTACCGAGATCACTTGCTAACTCAAACTCAGACTGTGTAAAAGTTTCAAACCACCCAAGAAACCCACTATAACAGGCTTGAATTTATTGGCAACGAGGGCAACAATAAAAGCATTCAAACCACTATTACAGCCACCTCAGTTGCTGCCTCGGTCACACAGGAAAAAGATCAAAGTTCGGGTTTGCTACCCACGAAAAGACTTGAGACTGCTGCTCTAGAATAAAAATAAAAAGAGGAGATCTGATACTGTAAACTCCCAACGAAGATACCTCAGAAGGATTGCTCCAAAAAGAATTTAGTCTCGGATCAGACCACTTAAGCAATTCAGATATGCTCATGACAAAAACCACATACGAAGATACAACCACTATCCCAAGAATAAGCAAGAGGGAAAACTATGATTTGCACAAATATAGTCTGCGAGCTGGATTCAAATATGAAGAGAGTCTTCATATACCATCAAACTCTGGGTTCTTCGATCCCTTGCACTCAACCTGCAAATACCGACCACACAGTCTCATATGCAATTCAGAGCACACCAATAGTCTCCATCTTTATCGCTGTTCTCAGGAAGCTGTGCAATAGCTTTGAAGAGAAACTTCATATGATGTTTTTCAAAATCCTTTCTAAGCAAGAAACCAAGAAACCCTCAAGCACCGAATCATCAAAAACATTTTTGAGTGCAACGGAAATCGATGCAAAAACTCCTTTACGGCAGCATCAGTTAGATGACCTGGGAATGATGCCAATTCTGAAGTTGTTGCTATCTCTGAAATTCTGTTTATATGAGATTTAGGATACCATCGTGACACATTCTTTTACTCCACTGATTCACAGTGCTGTGGGGTTTGATATAACCCTAACACGAGCTCAAATTGGAGACAATAAGAGCACCAGACCTCCACTTCAATGGTGAAAGATACACTAGCATAAACCCTTCGAATTTTCCTTAGTCAGCTGGTTATAAACCTTGGTCAAGCTGCCTCCAAAAAAAATAAAAAATAAAATCTCCTTTGCTGTTCTGCGGTTGCAAATTTCCTTACTGCTCCTTCGCTTCCTCAAGAAGAATCTTAGAGCTATATTAAATTCACACAAACAAATGAGAATTGATAGGGGTATATATACTAGTTTTCCTCCATAAATTGCTGAACCGACTTTTAATTTTATTATTATTTTTTAATGGAGCTGACTTGTAGATATTGTATGGGCCGACTTCACATTTATTTTCTGGACCGACATATGTATTTCTGGGCCAACATAAAAAGATCCTACATTATAAATAGGGCACATCATTCTCAGTTGGTGGTTCCAGGAGAGAGGGTGCATTTATCTTGAGATTTCACTGGTTTTAGAGGATACAGAACTCAGGACTATTATTATTCCATAGCACGCCGCCAACTTAACTGCTATATCTTCTTCTTTGGAGGGAGCAATAGTTAGTTGAGAGTCTTTCTTCAATACAACCACTGCCCATACTCACCAACAGCCAGGTTGTGCAAATCTAGAGTTTCTCACACCTCAAGAATAAAGCTACCAGGCAAACATATTTATAGGTAATAGTAGTGGGTTGAATTTGCTGCAAATTTGGGTGAATTTTAGTTACTGTCACAGCTGGAAAATATTATGTAATATCACTTAATTGCTGCTATAAACTGCTGTGTTATTTTTGGTTGAATGCGCATGAAATAATTAGTACCATTGCATATGTCAAATGCATACTCGCTACATATCCCAGTCTGATATTAACCAGCGTGAATAAGCTACCATTAACCCACCAAATACCATATTACAATGGAAGGAGGAACCTACAATGAGCTATACAGAGGCCACTGCAAGACCTCGTTGGCATCAATGACAATTTCATCAACAACATATGCTTTGCTGTGAAAACCTTGAGCCAGTTCCTAACGTATTCGAGACATGTCCACCTGATAGCTGCAAAGCATGTATTGAGGTACCTAAAAGGTACAGTGGATTATGGGCTCAAGTATGATGCAAATAAGAATATTATCCTACACGGTTATGTTGATTAAGATTGGCCTAGTAGCGCCATTGATAGGAAGAGCACTTCAGGTTACTGCTTCAGTTTTGGATATGGCATGATCTCTTGGTTTAGAAGGAAACACTCATGCGTGGTGCTGAGTACAATCGAGGTAGTGTATGTTGGCTCTTGCTTGATTAGTTGTGAGGCAATGTGGTTGTGGAAGGTACTGCATGATTTCTTTGATCTCCAGTTAGATATGACTTGTATCTTATGCAACAATCAAAGTTGCATGAAGTTGTCAGAGAACCCTGTGTTCAACGACAATTCGAAGAACATGGAGATCAAGTTCCACTATATCAGGGATATGGTGTAGAAAGGAGCAATGAAGCTCCAGTACATGGAAACATATGAGCATATAATCGATGTGTTGACCAAGCCTCTAGTAAGAGTGAATTTCAAGTACTTCAGAGAAAGACTTGTTGTGATCTAGAATGAGACCCCTTGAAAGAGGGAGTGATGAGTTCTAACATAGATGGAGAGACATGTTTTCTGGGTGTAAAATACCAGCGAAGATCATAGGTTGCTCAAACGTAATCAGTCCTATAGGTTGTCCTTGGATGTAATAAGTACTAACAAAGCTCACTGGTTATCCTTGTATGTAATCAGTCCTGATACGTTTCTATGATATAAATAGTGAGAGACTAAAAGAGGTTGATGCATGATATCCCACATGGGAAATGATATAGGTTATCCAAGTGGAAAAGTCCTTGGTGCAGCAGGCTGCTCAGACATAATCAGTCCTTTAGGTTGTCTAAGTGTAAATAGGAGTCCTAGCGTGACGCTCAGGTTACTTAGACGTAATCAGTCCCGAGACAGGTTATCCAAATGCAAATATGAGCCCTATTGTGGTACGCAGGCAATTCGGATGTAATAAGTCATGTGGGTTGTCCAAGTTGAAAAGATCCCTGTCAATGTACGTAGGTTACTCATATGTAATACGCCCCAAAGTTTGTCTGAATGGAAAAGATCCCCGATGCAAGTTGTTTAGATGTAATAAGTCCTTGAGGTTGACTGGAACGTAAAATCCCTCATGTAGCAAGTTGTTCAGTTGTAATCAGTCCTTACATGTGTGTATATATATGTATATGTGTGTGTGTGTATGTGTGTATGTTCCCATGTTGGAGATGATAAGGTCAAGAATCACTCGAGGTATACCTAGGCGGTTCTCCTTTACTAGTAGAACACAGGTTGACCATGGAGAGACATAATGCATTGAGTGTGCTCCTAGACAATTCTCACATAGTGTATGTTACAGGTTATCTAGATGACATGAAAGATCTTGGCATACTACTATGGTGATAGATCACAGGTGGTCTGCATCTGAGTTGTGCTATGTGTGTTTTGTTTTGTTTGTGCAGGAAAAAATAGATGATCTAGATATGACGAGATAAAGGTAGGAGATGTAGGTTATTGTTGTGGTAGTGTAAAGAAGGTCCTAGACTATTCCTACAAGATGGATTGCTCGCAGATGCAATGAATACCTGGATGAGGACTAGCCCTACACCCAACATGAAAAAGGGATTGCCGTATAGAAACTTCCAATGACATATAGTACCTTTCGATGATCAATAAGAAGATGATGATGGAAATAACTATGACAATGACTCTATGACTCTGTGATGATGACTCCATGATCAAGACTTGACCAGATGTGTTGATGACTGTGGAAGAGAGAGAATACATTCCTAGTTAATATGTAGTGTTGATTTATTTGTAACTTCATAAGATATTCTGATGTATATTATCATTGTATGTTTTTGTACCCCCATTGAAGATAGGTTTACGTCCTTTCAGGATGTCATTATTGTGTATAGACCTCGAGGTACAACCCCCATTGTAAATTGGGGCAATAGTCCCCTGGGAAACATCATGTAATGTATTTTTATAGTCTCTCTAGGAGAAGTCAGCCCTGTTAGGGTAAGAGGTAGGCCCCAGTCATATAATAGGTCAATCACTTGATTAGTATAAATATGGAGGCACCCTCCCTCATTTATAAATACCTCACACTCACTCAAGTTCACATGAGAGAGAGAGAGATAATGATGGGATATATATAACTGCTGAAGAGTCTTTGTGATTGTACTATTTTGAGGAAGTTTATGGGGTTTTCTCCTTTATGGTTTCCTTAGTGAAAATCTTTGTGTCTTGTGTATCTATTCTATCTTATGCATAGTGTTGTACTTTTTATTCTTTTAAATAAAGATCCTAACTAAGCTAACAATATCTAAGAAAAAATAACATGGTTTTAGAGCCTCTATGAAAGAAGGTACTATGCAACAACGGAAACTAGGGCTTCCTAGTTCAAGGTCTTCTCTCCACAGATCATCAAGAAAAGAGGGCTAGGATAACTTTCCTAAGCATGGTGCATGTTTTGATGGAAGCAATTTCATATTTGAAGAAGTTTCAATTTTGACCCTGTCACTAGTGCCGGGAGAAACTAGGGCATCAAGTTTTGGAGGATTCCCACCTCAGTCTTTAGGAAAGGACCCTACTGAACAACTCCCCTGAAGAAGGCACATTTTTTTGTCCAAATAGAATTCCCAAACTCCAATTTCTAAAAATTAGGATTTCTCTAACAAACCCTAGGGCATCTTTTTACATAACCAGGTCAGACACCTCAAATCGACAAGATATAAATATTTGTTATTTCCATTTGAGGTTCTCATTTGAAAATATGACTCACCATACTCAGCTTGAGGACAAGCTTGGAGGGGATGATAACTTCCGAGCATGGAAGTACATAATCTCCCTGATCCTTGAAGAGAATGATTTGGATCAGTAAATCATTGGAGAATTTCTAGAACCAGAGGGAGATGCGACTAAGACTACTCATAAGAATAACTTGGCTAAGGCCAAGATAATCATTGCAAATTCTTAACTAATCCCATTAGGGAAAGGAGACACCATGCCATCAGGAAAAAGAGACAAATCATCACCATTTACATGTTCAATAATATCAACTTGATCTTTTTTTTGCATCCATTGAGATAGTTGATTCTTCATGTACACAATTCCAAGATGTAACATCTAGATTGTGGATTTTAAGCAAGTTCTAAGCCTCTAACACTAAGAATAAATAATATGCATACGATATACTATCTAGATAAAATTGTTCTATAGAATCATGTGGTTGAGCTCTTTTTTCTTGCATATATGGAAAACGAAAATATAGTTTTAAACTATGGTTCCCAAGGAGTGTTTACATCCCACTTTTGGAAACACTATATATTTTATAGGTAAAAACTATCACAATTGTTGCAAACGCTTCTCTAGAGGTTGCTTTTATTGAATTTCTTGATCATTTATATAAAAATTTGTTGTCCTAGATATTGTAATTGTCATGTGTTCCAACTAAAAGACAAAATAAAAATATTTACTTAGGATGACACATAGCTCATAATATAGGGATCCACATTAGCCATAATGTAACCACACCAAGGGATTCAATAATATTTACATTACCAACATTCATATAACTTTTGACATCAAATGATGATATGCATCACCTCCACTTCAAGCTCTATGTTGTCTAAATTTATTTCCAAGTTCTATTTTAGTGTCTAGTGCTTCCCTATTAGGGCCTATGATTTATGTTTGAGCAATGTAACTAGTGACTATGGGAAGACAATTTGTGGTGGCTAATGGAAGCAAATATGGACCATTCATTTACATGTAATACATATATTTTTATCATTGATTATGAGCGTTTAGAGTTGATATTGATTACTTCCTATATGTTTCTTACTTGTCAGACATTGGTGTGTAGACGCTTGGAGTTGCAAGGATGACTTGAGTCATAAGTTCCATGACATAGCTGATCAATCCCACAATTCTATGATGCCATTGTTCTTTAGTTGGTTTATTATATTTTTCTAAGACATGGGGGTTGGTTCTAGATTAATTATAATCTAGTTTCTATAGCCATTGATAAACACATCCTTTATAAAAGGTTTAATTACTAATCTTTACCATTGAATGCATGTAGAGATACTTGACCCAAGAAATGGAGTAGTTTATGGTACTTGCAAACTTGGTTCCACATATACCTCACTATCGCAGGCCTAATAATGATCATATCAAATGGTTTGCATGTGTTTGCAAAAGACCAGTCCAAATTAATTTTCCTCTAATCCAGCATTTTCAAGACTTGAAATGTTTTTCATGTTTAGTGCTATAAGGGTGCCTTTCTTATACAAAAAACATATTTATATTAGAGAATTGATGCTACAATTCAGCGAATAAGCCTTGACCATTGCATAATGTTTTATGGAATTTTCTAGACTGTTAAAGTTATGTAACCTATTAAATGTTGACAATAGTCAAAGAAAACCCTTGCACATGGACTTGTTTTTACATACTTCACATCAATGTGAAACTACCATGAAATGTCAAATCAAAATGAATTGATCTTTAGCTTTTGAAATTTATCAATGTAAGGCAATACTTGCAACTACTATAGCATTGAGTTATTCATTCAGAATTAAATTTTAGAAGTTAAAGAGCCATAAATATTTGATATGACATTTCACAGTAGTTTCCTACTAATGTAAAGTATGTAAAACAATTCCATGTGCAAAATATGGTTTTTTCTTGGCAATGCCCTTGTATGATTGTTTTCCTTGACATCATTAGATTCATTATTTGTAATGTTGAGATATATTGAGACATTTATATCCAAATTCTACACTTCCTTTCTCTTTACTTTGGTTTGCTTGATACTTGCTCTAGAGACTTATTGAGGTCACAAATGGCATTATCAAGCTCTAAGTTTTGTAATGTATAGACTCTAGAGTTTCAATTTATTTGTGCAATTCATTATGATTCTTTGTATCCAATCCTAGCAATGTTATCAATAGATCCTTTAAAATTGATGTGGATACGACTTTTATTCCACTTGATTCTCCAACTGGATGGAAAATATGTGGTTCTAGGAGTGTATTATGTTGCCAAGTTGATGGAACTGAGAAATATGTTTCCTTTGGAGGGTAAGTTCTATATTGTTTGTTCACTGTTACAAGTTATTTGTTTGCTTGAAGAAAAATATTGTCAAGCAAATACATATTAAATCAAGTACGTCCATGTTGATTTTTAGATAAGCTTATCTATCCCCTTTTGTGCTCTACATGATCTGTTTTTCATCTTTAATATCTGAGAATTTAGAAAAGATGTTGAACTCAACCTACGGGACCTAGAGAAAAGTAGCAAATCATGGATTGAAAAAGCGGTGTGATCATTGTCATTATCATTGCTTTAAAGAAAAAATTCTTTAAAGATGTATGCCTTCTCTTGGATTTAAAATTTGCAAAAGTTGAATATTAAATCTAGCTTGTGACAATTTTTTTTCACCCCTTACAAGTCATTCATAGTACATTATAGGTTTATTCACTCCAACTTGGGTCGCTGTCATGATCTTTCTAAACAAAGAAGATCATCAGAAGGTTGTAATTAGCATTAGCCAACATTAGGTATGACATCTTCCCTTTTGAGAGTGATGCGACATATATCCTATGTATTTTTTAATGATACTAGGGCTAGCAACAATAAGAAAACACTCAATTGAATCATGAATGCATGTGTGCTATACACATTGAATTTTGACCTTTCTATATGAAATTATTGGTAGGTTTAACATTCAAGAAGAACATCCATCAACCTTTTCAAGATGGTTGAGACTGCAGGATTGTAAAATGCATGTTTTCTTATGTTGAAGGCATCTATTTACAACATACTCTCAGAAATTTGAAATTTCAATGGACTTCAACTATAGGGAACCACTGCTTTACCTCTTGAAATTGCCACGTATTTTAGAATATTATGTCCATTTTTATCATTATCATGTTGTTAGCTCTCCCAGAACAATTGATTATATGAAATTAAGTGAGTTCTTTTCATCGATTTGTCTCAAAAAACTAATTAGCAGGAAGCATCTTTTGCTATTTTCCAGTTGCACTTTCTTGTAAAATTGTTTCTTTTGCATTTCTCATCAATATATGAAAATATCATGGGATGGCATTGTTTATTACAGGTCATATGAAAATGTCATGGAAGCTTATTATAGCAAATTGTAGAAGTATTTACTACAATTGATCCTGGTCTATAATTTCTATGACTACTTTATAATTGTCATCCCGGTCTATAATTTCTATGACTACTTTATAATTGTCAAATAAACCGTGCTAGGCCTCATGCATCACATTTTGATTTGTTGTTTCCAATAACCTACTTTAAAAGGAAATGATACTAAAATGTTTCTTTGTCTAAAATGGAACTACTATTGCAACCATTGAAGTGATAGAAAGTACCAAAAGTGTTAATGAGCTAAACAATTCGATTTCTTTTTATTTTCGAAAATATGAGAACCTATAGGTGCTAACAAAGAAAACAACAACAACAAAAATACAACAATAGTAATAATTGTAAAAACCAACAACAACAGTTTCAACACTAAGAACTAAAATCCCAACAGATTTTTAGCAGTAGATTTGATAACATATGAGATACCATAAATGGCAATAGAAAAACCAACAATAGTTATTACTAACAACACCTCATTGCTCAAAATCCTTATTGTACAATTCTGAAACTTTCCTGTGAAGGTATGGATGCCAACTTAGGGTAAATCCAAGGCAGTATGGATGTTACTCTTGTCCCACATGGTTTCTTTTAGACTAATTTCAATAGAATTACCAATTATGAATTTGGGATTTAATATTGTTACTCTCCCCAACTCTTAAAGGAAGCTAGCTCAATGGAAGAGCTCCTTCCTTACAAGCAGGAGGTTGACATTTTGATTCCTCCATGCCCCACCATAAATTAATAATTGATATTGGAATGTGTTTTCTAAATAAACTACCAATTGATGGAAATAAGTGAATAAAAATGATTAAATATACTACCAATTGATGTCAATTAATGATTAAATGGCTAAATATACTACTAATCGACGCAAATTAGTGAATAAAAATGACTTAGTATACTACAAGTTGATGAAAATTAATGATAAAAATGACTAAATATATTACTTCTTGACGAAAATCGATGACTACAACTACTAAATAAATGATCAATTAACAACAATTAATGACTAAGAAAACTACTAAATATACTACCAAGTTGACGAATTAGAACAACCAATAAATGACTAAATGTTTTTAGTCATAAACTTAGTCACATTATAAGTGATTGGCAATAAACTAATAATAGTTGCGTGACCAAACTTAGTCATTTATATGCATATTTTAGTAGTGTTTTCAGTCATAAATTTCTCTTTTTCTACTAGTGGATTAATGCGTGATTTTTTTTGCATGCGTTTGTTGCTATGATAGCATCTTTAAGGGAGCTTGAATACTAATTTAAATTTATGATCAATTTGAAATAGATCCTACACACTAAGCCTCTAGGATCCTATTTAGTCTCCCACCTTGAAGGTGACTGTGTTCTTTAACCATTAGACAATATTCTTGATCAAACTGTTGACATTAAGTATCTCAACATGGCGTTTGTCACTCTTACCTATGAATCACTTCAATAATTCATATCTGTATTTTGAGGGCCTGTCAACCAACACCCACACTAATATTCATTGTTGTAAAACTAAGAATTTAAGAAACTAAACATTGGCTCAAGCATCATTTCATAATCTCATCTTCCTTATGATCTTGTACTGTATTTTTGAGTTCCCAATGCATTTAAATAGAAAGCCCTTATTCTCATTATGATATGGTAGATGTTGGGGGATATCAAAAACTGATTATAAGTCAATACGATGGTTGTTTTGGTTTCTTTAAAGTTTTATTTATATCTCAACTCTTTTGTTCTCTGTTTTGAAGTTTGAATAGTTAAAGTAGTATTCTCTTTTGAACAAGTGATGTCATTTTCTTGAAGTAATTTTGGTATTAAGGATTTGGGGACATATTTCATACTTGTGATTATTTCAATTTGAATAAGGAATTTGCATTGGTCTAAGGGTTATACCGAGTCAGTCTCTAGATGATCCCATACTTTGTTTTCTAATCAAATACCTTTGTTTTGTGTTCCTTGCAAATCATAAAAATCACTTCTTTGTGGCCCCTTATTTGTCGGCTTAAGAAGTTATTGCCATTATGGATCATCAAAAAAATATGCTTTCCCTTAAATTGAATGCATGAAAACAAACAATTACAAGTATCCATTTCAGATCTATAAAATCCTGGGTATACGTTTGCTATTATCATAGAATCATTTGCTTTGGACTGAGTATGAAACTTTATGTTTTTGTATTGAAGAAGGTTGATCCCTCTATCATCATTGTTTATATCCTAGCTTGTGGATAAATATGTCCTATTCTCTAAATAGAGTAGTGATATGTGAGCATCCTTGTTTAAGATATTGGTTTCTCAATTGTGATATAAGTTCATTGGTTTGAGTAATATTTCATTAGTTATTCATTATAAACACAAAATCTCAAATCCACATGGTTTCTAGTCTATACAATACGAGGGATTTCCTTAAGGGAAGTTGTAGACACAATAGACAAGGTGGAATTTGTTCACGATTGTCCTATTGAGTTTCAAGAGTACTAGATACAAATTCAAGTAGCCAAATGCAACGATGCTCCTCTTCATTCAAAGGTTATTACTCTTGAGAAACTTGTCATTATAATTGATTCAATATTCCTTTTTAGTACAAAATATGATGATTGTCATTTGTTTACAAAATATCACAACTCTTTAAACTTAGAAATGTTGTGTCATTTTTGTCTTGTAGTTGAAGGATGATATCATGATTTTTGATGGAATAGTGGGTGTTTGAATTAATCATTGGAAGCAACATCATGGTTTTCCTGAGGTTTTCCCAAGTGACCATGTGTGCTTTGGAAGTACATGTACATACACTCAAGTTGGTGACATTTTTCTATGTGAAAAAAGTAGGATTTGTGCATGGTATTCTAAGGTATTTTTATAGCATTATTCTTGTACCGAGGATCTTGCGTACTTAGAATATAGTAGTTTTGATTTCAAATAATAGTATTTCATGTATTCAATAATGCTTGGGAAGGTGGCTCATTGGGGGTGTTTCTATAGTGCTTAGGAAGGTGGAGGTAAGAAGAACCCAACTAAGCATGAGGAGACCCACTAGGAGGGGTAAATTTTCATTATTATGCCAACCATGTTCATGTTGTTAACCAATAGTTACAACTCTGTTATGCCTTTCTATTTCTTCTTGAAGTTTGACACTCATTTCTTTAATTGCTTTAGTTTGTTTATGCTTTTGTTCCATTTTAATATATATATGTTTTTGCATATTGGGAAAGGGAAAGGTCAACCTCACAGTCTAGGTCATGAACTTAAATTGAAAAGTCCAACTTTGTATGCTCTAAATAGTCCTCAAGGGGAGTATTTTGTACTATATTTTTATCATTAATAGAAATACGTTGTTTGCTTACCAAAAAAAAGAAAGCAAGCATGATGTTGAGTCTAAGAGATATGTTGGTGTATTCATGATATATATTGATCATTTCATAATCAATTTTTTTCTTGAAGGTCTCATGGAGTCAAACTAAGCCCAAACAAGTGTGGTCCATATGGATTCTACTTAGTTATTAATATCTTATGCATATTTGATCCGGATTTATGTGTAAATGAAATGAAAGAAAAGATATAGATTCATAAACATAGACATATTGCAAAGAAAACAAAGATATAGTAAACACATATCATATTAAATGGCGAAAATAGAACAGGCTGTGCAATAAAGCAGTTAGAGTGGTGGTAGTTATCTCTAAGAAGAGATGTGGCTACTATGCTCATATGTGCTAAGCTGAATACAAAAATGAGACTGAACAGGCATATTTATAATAAGAATGAGGGAAAGAACCCTAAAGGTTTGAAACATAACCCAAGAAGATGAACCATCATAAAGTTTGCAGCCCCAAGGTGGTTAGTTGAACAATCAACTTCCCGGGGTCATAACTTTTGCATACGATCTTCGATTTGTGTGCTCAATAGCCTATTGGAAAGGTATATATAAGCTTTAAATATTTTGATTGGGCCAAAGACATGGTGATGGCACCCATTTGGCCCCTTAAATCATTGAAAAATGTCGTTTAGGGCCTCAAAACACCCCCCAAAGTTTGGGACCTGAAAAGCCATAGAAAAATAACTAGGAAACTGCCAAAATGGACAATTGGTTTGAGCCATTGGAATAGGTCTATGGCCACTGATCTCCATATGGATCAATCCTTCCCCCTTAGGAAGAATTGGTCTACATTGTGTCAAATCCTGTATCACATCAATAACTATGTATTGAGTTGATCTCCTGATGCGACATTTGTTGAAGTGAAGAGGATGCATTTCTTTGACATCTTTAGATGGTTGTAATTGTTGTTGATGGATGCGTTGGAACGGTTAAATTTTTTTTGGTTGTTGTGTTATCCTTGGTTTGAATCGACGCAGATGATTTCTTCCTGGAGGAGCACCTTGAATGCATGAACTTGCATTGTAGAGGTACTCGGATAAATGAGGAAACAATGACTGTGTTTTCTTCTTGTTTCTGTTTAGCAGAGACACCTTGTGTAGAGGGTGTGGAGTTATTTGTGATATGATGTTCTCCTTCATAGGAAATTGTGAAGAGGGATAATTTCGTGGTGTGGGAGCTTATCTTTCCACCCTGTGAGACTGTGGTAGGTGCAATTGTCTTTGGTATCCGATAGAGTTGTCCTCCTAAAGTGACAATGACACTATGAGGTCGTGACTCATATACAACATGACACTTACACATATATGGTTGTCCTAAGAGAACATCACATACATCAAGTGGGACCACATCACATATTACCTTGTCTTTGAAAGGTTTGATTCCATATGGTAGGTGACATTGTTGAGTAATGCAGATACCTCGTCCTTGGCTTAGCCCACCGATGTTGTAGGGTTGTGGGTGTGGTGTTGTTGGAAGATCTAATCTCTTGAATACTTATGTTGAGATCTGGTTCTTTTGGATACCATTGTTAACAAAAAAATGTAGTGGAATTCCCTTCACCCACATCTGTGAGTGGAAGAGGCACTCCTCTGCCTCTAACTCTTCAGGCTCCTCTAGTTGAATATGTGTGGTAGCAATAATGACATTGGGTTCTGCATCAATGATCCACTTCCCCTGGTCTGCGATCGTGAAATTGGGTTTTGAATCAGAATCAGGATTTGATTATGAAGATTTTATCTCAGCCACCAATGACTGCTTTGAGTGGCATTCATTAGTGTTGCGCCAGGGGTTTTTGTGGAACTAGCACCACTTCTTGGTGCCCTTCTTTGTATTTCCATTCCCCTTCTTTGCTTTTGGAGGGGACTGGTTGTCCTTTTCTTGTCTCGTGTTATGCGGGGTAGGGTTTCCCTTGCCTTGCTTTTGGAGTGGGTTCACAGGTCCAAAGTCTCGTTTGTTCTTTTGCTAAAATTTCTCCTTGATTTTGAAAGCATACCAATAGGCAGATCCAAGTGAAGAGATGTCGAGGAAGTCCATCTCGGTTCAGATGTAATGATGTAGGCCATTGTGATGTTTTAGTACCAGGTGTCACTCAGAGTCCTTGATATCCAGCTTTGTATGCAAGGTATGAAATTTTTTGGTGTACTCCAACACCGTCTGGTCCCTCTCTTGACGCAAAAATGGTCTATTTGGTGTATTGGTCATCATAGTTTCCGATAGGATAGTACTGTTCCGTGACGACATCTATGAAAGAGGCCCAAGTGGGATTTGTCTCAAACATTCTAGGATCATCTAATGAGTTTTTCTTCCAATAAGTTTCCCACCAATTTTTGACATGGGGAACGACCTTGAGGAGCGTAAAGGTGATATTTTCCTTGTCGAAAAAATTGTGGACGGAGAAATACCCTTCTATAACATTAAACCACTTATCTAGGGAATCAACATTGATTCAACCTTCAAATAAAGGAATATAAAAGTTAACTTGTACCTTTAATGTAGTTGCATCTCTAAAACGACTGCTCGTTGAAGGTGCGTCCACCACTATCGACGTTCGTAGAAGGATCTAGGAGAAACTATCAATCATCTTGTCCCTCTGTCACGTGAGGGATTGATTGAAGAAATGACTTGATATGATATCTTGCTCCATTGTCTCTCTTTTCTTCCACCATGGGAGGCTTTTGGGGCGATGAGAGTGATATTCCCAAGTGAAACTAGTTCGAGACCCAACTCTCTATACCTTGACCTCGTCAGGGACATGCATCGAGGATTAATCAAAGAGTAGATTGGTCTGATACCACTAATATGGATTTAGGTGTGAACGAAATGAAAGAACATATATAAAATCGTAAACACAGACATATTGCAAGGAAAAAAAAGATATAATAAACACATATTCCATTAAATGGTGGAAATAGAATAGACTGTACACTACAACAATGATAATGGTGGTAGATATCTCTAAGAAGAGATGTGGCTAGTACACTCATATGTACCAAGTTGAATACAAAAATGAGATTGAAAGGGCCTATTTATTATAATAACGAGGGAGAGAAATCCTAAAGGTATGAAACAAAACCCTAGAAGATGAACCGTCATAAATTTTGTGGCCCCAAGTGTTATCAACCCAAATGGAACTTCTCCGTCAGAGTGCCAACATTTCACTTGTTGGCACACAAAAGGACATTTATGGATTGAAGGTTGCCTAAAACACTATAGATGGGCATGTTATGAAATACATTCACTATCCATCCATATTGCCATTTTTACCTTTTCATATGTCAATTGCTGCACGGACTTTTCCTATAAGCAACCCGCGTACATACATGACTTTTCCTACATCATATTGCGTATGGTATGCAAGTATTGTCATTGCAACCCGCGTACAGATTTGTACACGGGTTTCCCTTATAGAAACTCATGTGTCATACACGGGTTTCTAGTATCAATACTTGGGTACACATTCCTTTGACATTAAAAATAATAAATCACGATTAATGGAGATGTGTTAAGCCCTAATCAATATCTATATTAACTGTCTCAACCTCCTCAACCTTCGAAACTGCTCTATTTCCCCAAGTATAAATAGAGGCCTTGGGGAGGGTATTAATCAATCATACTTGGAGAGCAAAGTTATGTTGGTGGTATCTATTCAGAAGTCTTTGGAGCAGTAGAACTCAGAATCCTTTGGTTGCATAGGAGTCCTTGTTTCAGGCATTGGGTTGTAACCTTAACTCATTCACTATTGTTAATAAAGAGAATCCTTATTCCAAATGTGTGTTGAATATATTTTATGTATCATGGTTTGATGAATAATTATGATTAAGCACTCTATATATTGTTTATCTAACTTGTCAAATATACATATATAAGTTTGCATTTGGAGGATTTGCTCTTTGCAGCTGAAGGAGAAACATCCCTGAAAGCTTTGGAGGAGAATCAGAGTGGGAGAAGAAAAAGCTTGGATCAATCGTCGTGAATCGGGTGAGTCCATCCTATCTTCCTATTTCCTTTGTGTACTTTAAAGCTGATTGTCTGCAAGTTTTAAGAGTACGTTGGTAACCCCAGACCTTCGGTTATAAGGTGTTTATTTCTGAACAATAGAACTGGTGACTCCACTTGGGAGCCCAGACTGCTGTAGGTTATTTATGTTACCCTTGACCAGTCTTTGCTTTGAGTTTGTGTGTGGTATCTTGTCCTAGTTCATGATTACCATAGTGTTTGAAGACCTTGTGAATTTTCCTTCTTTTTAGAAAATTTTGTACCTGTATGCGGGTTGCTCTTGCATACAGTCGCATACAAAGGCTTGCGTATGCGGGTTGCTCTTTAGGATAGTCGCGTACGGCATGCAAGTTTCCCTTATACACAGTCACGTACAAGCCTTAGCATTTGAATTTTTGGGCTAGGGTTTGCTTGTCTTTGTCCCTTTATAAAATTTGTTTGCTGGTTGGTATTCCTTATTAGAATTACACTGCCAGTTTGATTACCTTGTTGGCCACACCTTGTGCTTTCTTGTAAATCCCTTGAGTTCTTTTTGTTTGGATTGTCTTCTGTTAGTAGCTTGAAGTGGATTTTCTTGTTTGGGTTATAGGTTCAAGTGTTGGTTGTCTGAATCAGTGATCAGGGTTTTGGACACTGTATTTCCCATTCTATCTTCGGATAGTGATTGGTTTGTCACTTGCCTTTCTGTGATCTCTGTGATTTCTTGTCATTGTTCCCACCTAAGCTAGGGTTCCAAGTCTTCCTTAGTTGGTTAATCCTTGGTCTTATTAATTTGTTTTACTTCACTTTGCTTACTTTATATAGTTAGTTTATCCAAGCACGCTCAAGTTTTTGTGCATTTAGGTGCATAGTAGTCTTTGAGCATTTTAAAAAGCGAAAAGAAAACATTTAGAAACTTTTGCATTTGATTTGCATGTAGCAGTTTCGTTTTCATTTTTTTAAAGATAATCTCAAAAATTACAAAAAATATAGTCTTAGTTTTCTTTTGCATTTATAAAAGAAAAAGAAAAACACATGTTTGCTTTATAGGCATGTAGATTAGTTTATTAGTCTAGTTTGCATGGCATATCATTGTTTTTGAAAGAATAAAAAGAATTTGTTCTTTTGTGGCTTCTAAGTTTCTACTTGGAAAAGAAAGAGAATAGTTTGCTTTTTGCATTTCGTTTCTCTTTGCTTAGTCATTTGGTTTCAACTTTGAGTCAAAATACCACATAAGTTTCACACCATTTACCCTCTGACTAAAAACAACCCTTAAAATAAACGATATAATTTTAAAATTATTAGTAAGTTTTATTTTATAGGGTCATACACCAACTAGCTTAGGCTAGACTTATGGATTAGGGAGTTTTAACTCTCCACAAGTATTAAATTTCAGACGTAGTTAGCCAATCACTAGGTAAACCATTTTCTACATTGATTGTATTTGGGAAGCTCCTCTCAAACAGGAGTTAAGCACGAGGCCAGGTGGAGGCTTGGACTGAGGAGATAACCCTCCGATTCCTTGTCAAAGCGTAGACCAAGGTTTTTGCACATCTGGGGATTCTGTCTTAGACAAGGTTTTGGGCTTTGCTACCCTGCCCATGTGTACAAACCAGGCTTGCGACTGTCCCCCCAGACTGTCAATATAGTTAAGGTATCCTTTAGTCTCTTTGACATCCAGGGGTCATACACAGATACACCGGAAGGCTATTTCTGGTTGACCTTGGATGGGCTTGGAAGGTAACCTCGGTAGAAGGTGTGGGAGGGCGGTGGGTGATTCCTCTGCTTGTGACTAAGAACATCTATAGGGACACAAAGTAACTGTCTCTAAGCTTTCTTTTGGAAAGCGTATCTTATACCTGTTTGTCTGTTTGGATTTAGGAATTTTTAGTGAGTGCTGTGTGGTTTGTCTGTACTTAGTGTGCCTTTAGGTGTGTGCTTGGTACTTTTGGTTTCGTGTTGACCTCAGAATCTGTCTTATTGTTTGAAACTATGGCTAACACCCATTTGAACACCAACCAAGAGATCCCCATGCTAGGAACTCCTTGTACTATTCCTCTCACGAGAAATGTTGGTGTTCACTTGATGGCCACCTTGAATCTACCTAGATTCACCCTAGGGTTACTGGTGTGGTTGTTTTCCACTCCAACTGCCCTGAATCCTCCTGATGATTCTTAAGTAAGCTTCTTATTTCAAGGGCATCAAAACACTGCTTCCCCTTCACCTATAGTTGATTCTCCTCCTCTTTCTACCTCATGCAATGAAAGTACTGATACTAGTAATAGATAGTCTAAAAGGAGTAAAAGAAGGAAGAACAGGAAGAAGGCACATAAGAAAGGGGGCACCTGTTCAACCTTTGCAAGTCATGTTGAACCTAGTCTCTCAGCCTCTGCAAGCCATGCTGGGGGCAGTCTCTCAGCCTCTGTAAGCCATGCTGGGGGTGGTCTCTCAGCCTCTGTACTTCATGTTGGGGGCAGTCTCTCAGCCTCTGTACTTCATGCTAAAGATAATTCGTTAGCCACTGCGAGTCATGTTGACACTATTGAAAAGACTACCCGTTCAAAACACAAGCCCAAGTTTCCTTGTAATATTTGTGAGGGAGACCAACTTACATATAAATGCCCTTATATTGAAGAGGTAATAAGAGTTTGGTTTCATGGTCATCCCATTTTTGAACACCCTATAGTTTCTCAACACCCTACTCAACCGTTGGTTGATCAAGCGGTCGAACCAATCTCAGATTTGGTCGATTCCACTCTTCTTCCAGAGAGTGATCCTGATGTGATTGAACCAATGTCATCTTTGGTCAATCCCACTCTCCCTAAGTAGAGTGACTTTGATGAAGCGGTTGAATCAATTTCAGTGTCGATCAATCCCACTCTTCCTTTGGAGAGTGAAGTGTATGCTAGTCACATTTTATTCACTGCCAGTTCAAAACTTACTGAACAAGGGGGGACTGAACTTGCTTCGGATCAACCCCCACCAAGCTCTCGGATTGCTTCCTTTGATTGGGATAGCCTAGTTGAGCCGTGCCTTCCTTCTGATACACCTTTCCAGATAAAGGTCAAAGTTGAATCATACACGATTGCTCGTTGTATTATTGATGAAGGAGCCTCAGTTAGTATTTTGTCTGCTTGTGCTTGGCGAGGCATGGGATCTCCCAGCCTTGTGTCGTCTGCTAGTCAGTTATTGGTGTTTGATAGAAGAACTTATATAGCCTTGGGAATTCTTGCTCAAACACTGGTTACTTTGGGTGGGAATACCTTCTTAGTTGACTTCATGGTGATAGAAAATCCCTTGGACTTCAATATGCTCCTTGGACGTGATTATGTCTATGCCATGCAAGCTGTGGTGTCAACATTTTTTTGTGTGATGTACTTTAATCATGGCGAAGAAATTGTCACTATTGATCAGTTGGACTTTCTTGATCTGTCTCCTGACCCAACTAGAGACTAGGTCCTTCCTTTATTGATTCCCAGTGTTTCTATAGACACTACCCCGCCATAGGTGAGATATGTAGCCTCATGTCCTTTGCATTCAATTGCTACTGAGAAGTAACATATGTTTTCATGCTTACCTTCTTTGGACTTTGTCCCAGAATTTGATCGGGTGAGTCATCCTATACAGACCATGGAGCCTGCTCTCCACTCTGTTGATCCATTTGAAAGTTTAGACATGTGTCCTATCTCAGATGATCTCCTTCGTTCGAATGAAGTCTTCCTAGAGTCTTTGATACAGTCTGACCTTCTTTTGGATTTTGGTTTAGTTGTGACTAAGTCTAACCTTGATTTTCTTAGTAAGCCTGATTTTCCCATGGATCGGTCTTCTTTTGTTGGTCTTGTTGAGTTTTTGGACTCTCCCTTCGAACAACAAGTCAGTGATCTTGATGAGTTTGATTTTTCTTATGAATTTTTCAACTCCTGTGATACTGAGTTTGTTCCTATAGACTCTATCTCCCTTGTTGATTTTTTCTCTCCTTCTGAGTTTGATCTTATTGATTATAAACCCTCGAGCCTTGGTTCTATAGAATCTTCCTCGGTCGATTCTGCCTTGACTTTACCTTTTGTAGAAGATAGCAAAGTCACATGTGTTTCTGCCAAAGTGACCTGCATCATATATTTTCTTCTAAATATGATTCTGATGTTGTTGTTTCTTGGAGACATGATCTTTAGTTGGATTCACAACTATTTACTAGCCTTGTCTTGTTGTTCAAGCTGTAACTGCATTTGCATGTGCGCTACTCGCGCTTATGAGCCTGGTGCTGGCTTTCACGCTTTTAGCTCATTTTATAAGCCCTCATCTTTGTTCTCATTGTCGCTAAGCCTTGTATCATTTTTCCTTTGCAACTTGACACCCTTTAACTTGAGGAGATGCTCCTCGAGTGTCTTTATCCTGCTCATGTTCCTTACTTTATGCATAGGTCTGGTCCTTGCGCTTGGAACTAGTTTTTCCTGCCTATGACACTATTCTCCTCGCATTTAGAGCATTCTTTATGCTCTCCTTCGAGCTCGTTAAAAACAGTAAGGAGGCCGCGAGTTGACTTTTTCGGACTCGTTAAAACTTCACGGGAAAGATATGGAGTTTCTTTAGGCCTAGGTCTGACTCCTTAAAAATAGACTTGACTGCCAAGTTAACTTGTCCGTTCAAGCTCATTAAGAATATGTGAATGGGCATCTACATTGGTGGTAGGTTATCTCTTTCTTACACCATGCAGAATAGCACAACAAAGGATCGCTCTCTTTTCTACGGAATTGAGAAGAGTATTCTCAGGAATAGGTTTATCACTTTTCCGGACCTGAGGGACTAAATTAATGGAAAAGGAACTCTCGGTATGAGCTTAGTTTTCTCTTTTTCATGCTCTGGACCTAAACATGAAAAAGATTTCAAGTGTACTTTATGTGTTTTTCATGCTCGTTAAACACTTAAGAACAAAGAATCGAGTTTATTGTTGTAAGTCCCATTTCTCGTACTCAAATGGATCTTTCTGAGTGATCTTGCTTTCCTTCACACTCATAAAACTCAAGCTATTTATGCTGTTCTTGAAGGAGCGTTGGGTAGGTGGTAATTTAACCTTTTTCGGACCTCCCTAACTAAGTATGAAAAAGGTTCACCTTTTCTTTCTCGAAAGTTAAGAGGGTTCTTCTATGGTATGTTTTATACTTTTCCAGCCTCAGGAGACTAAATTGGACAAAAAAGGACCCCCCTGGAGTCTTCTTTGGATTTTCAAACTCTCTAAATGTGAAAACATCAACTGAGCATGTACTAGTTTGGGCTCATTAAATCCACGAATCAGTGACACTATCAAGCATTACTTTTTCTTCTCTTCAATCTTGTTAAAAAATGAAGAGAGATCTGAGTTGACTTTCCTGGACTCGTTAAAATTTAACAGGGAAGGTAAGGAAGAAGTTTTCTCTTGTTTTCAGTTAGTGGCAGCATGTTATCCTTGAACATAGCACTCTCTGTTTTTTTCGACACCCATGTATCAGTGTTCACTTTCAGTTCAGCTATTACTTCGAGTTTATTAATCCTCCTCTTGTTTGTTATACATGGGGAATCTGATCATGTATCCTACATGGCAGATAAGTCTAGTTGTTCTATTTATAAAGTTAAAAGCTGCCTTGGGTCATCTATGTGTTGTGCTCACTATTCAAGGACTTAACTTAATGTCTGATCTCTATCCTGATCCCATCATTGTTATATCTATTATCTCTTGTGTCTCCCTTCCTTTACCCAGTTCCTAGTCACTCTTGTGATCCGTTGGAGGATCTATTGCCTTCCTTATCACAGTATGGTTCTGCTTCAGTACTTCCTAACGACGAAGACCTAGAGTTTTGACGATAGTACCTCAGGATTCACTTCCATCATTGGTGAATTACTTTGCTTCAGTTGTCGATTATCACCTATTGATTGAGAAACTGTTGAATCCGCTCCATGTTTGACTTCAACCTACATTTATTCACATGCCTTGGATTGTACTGGTTCTTTGGGATTGTTTATGAAGACCTTAGTTCCTTGTCTATGGACTAAGTTGTGCAAGATTATGTTTCACTTATGTACACAGCTTCCAGATCTTTAAAGACTCATCGTTATTGTATATTGTGGCTTCGATCCACCTTTGTAATATATGTGTTCTTGTACCCGTATTATTTGATGTACTTAAACATTGTAAAGGAGCTAGTATATTGAACATAGCATCCTCAGATATGACTTTGTATATGAAATTATTATGTATTTGTTTCAAGTACTACCTCTGCTCCATTGGATTTCTGAGTTCTCCAAAGATAAATATTATAATGTATTTTGGCCATCGCTTCCCTCTGACCTCACACATTAGGGGGCATCTGTTATCAACCCAAATGGCACTTCTCTGTCCGAGTGCCGACATTTCACTGGTTGGCACACAAAAGGACATTTATGTTAGTTTTTCAACATTCAAGCTACCATTATGATCTTAGGATCTTTAACTAAGAGAATAACATGCACAACAATAAAACATAAGCACAACACAAGAGACAAGAGACATAAAGAATTTTCCTCGGGGAAACCATAAAGGAGAAAACCCTACAACTTCCTCAGAGATAGAATTAGCACAAAAGGTAAAACCACAAAACAGTAAGATGATCTCCCGACAACAACAGTCTCTCTCTCTCTCACATTGAGAGAGCTTTTCCTCTCTCATTCATGCGCCCCAATAAGTGAGTGTGTGTATAAGTATGATAAATAGAGAGGCTCTCAATCTCTATTTATATTCTTCTATTCACTTGGAACCCACTCCAACATGTCGGCCTCAAGTAACAATTACTTACTAGAGCCAACATCTCTAGGAGTGTCTAATAACCCTAGTGCCCCACCACTTGTGGGGACTTTGCCCCCCTCCGACCAATAGGAGGGTAACACAATGGTGGGGACTATTGCCCCAAATTACAATGACTCACCTAGGGTCGACTTCACTAGGATAGTCTAATAACCCAAGGGCCCCACAACTGTGGGGACTTTAACCCTTGACCAATAGGAGGGTTACCCACAATGACTTGACATGACTTTCTCATTATAAAAACTTCCTGGAATAAACATAAAGGTATGACGTGACTCAAATACATTACAATACATCCTAGAGAAACATCGGGTTAAAATACATAAGAAATACGGATGAATACATTCTGAAGTTATAATTACATCAACACTCCCTCTTAACTAGGAAGGTATTCTCTCGACATAATTTATCAGCACAAGTCTTCTTCTCTGTATCATCTGAATCATCATTGAGTTCTCTTCATCTTCGTCTTCAAGTCATATTCATCTTCGGGTCATATTTCATCTGGATCTGGATCATCACTGGATCTGGATCATCATCACTGGATCATACTCGATCTGGAACATCGTCACTAGATCATACTCGATCTGGAACATCCTCACTAGATCATACTCGATCTGGAACATCGTCACTAGATCATACTCGATCTGGAACATCGTCACTAGATCTGGATCATCATGGAACATCATCACTAGATCTGGATCATCATCACTGGACTGGATCTGGATCATCACTCAATCTGGATCATCACTGCTAGATCTGGATCATCACTAGATCTGGATCTCTCGGAGTCTTCATAATTAGATATGGATCATAGCTCGATCTGGATCTCATCTGGTCATCATCATGTGTGCTATCTTGTCATAGGAAGTTCTACAGAGCCAGCCTTCTTTCATGCTGGTTGTAGGCCTAGCCATCAGGTAGGTATTCGCCCATCACTTACATCTGACCTACTCGTCAGAAAGGCACGCCCATCACTCACATCTGATCATGTAGGAACCTACAATCACATAAAAAAGGCGCAACACTCACATTCACTAGCATGATAGGACATCACATCACTAACATCTGTGAAAAGGCTTCAACACTTATATCTAACCTGGAAGGAACTGAATCCTCTCACAATCACCAGAAAGGCTTGCACTCACATCTGACATGGAAGGAACTGAATCCTCTCACCATGACAGAATGGCCCACACTCACATCTAACATGGAAGGAACTGAATCCTCTCACCATGATAGAATGGCCTGCACTTACATATAACATGGAAGGAACTGAATCCTCTCACCATGACAGAATGGCCTGCACTCACATCTGACATGGAAGGAACTAAATCCTCTCACCATGAAAGAATGGCCCCCAGTCCCAGACTAAGCTACCTGGTAACGGACCAGGTGCCTCCACTCTCCCAGAGAGTGGCAGTTGCCCTTACATCTATCCTACTAGATAGAATGGCCAGCACTCATATCTGACATGGAAGGAATTGAATCCTCTCACCATGACAGAATGGCTCAGCCCTCACATCTGACCTGCTCGTCAGAATGGATTTGGATCTTAGCACTCATATCTGACATGGAAGGAACTGAATCCTCTCACCATGACAGAATGGCTCAACCCTTACATCTTACCTGCTCGTCAGAATGGCTTTGGGACTCATCATTTTCCCTTGGAGGAAACCTCGATCTAGAGAACACCAAGCTTCTCCCTGAAGTACTCGAACTTCACTCTGGCCAATGGCTTCGTCAACACATCAACTATCTGTTCCTCTGTCGCAACATACTGGAGCTTCACTACTCCTCTTTGCACCATATCCTTCAATATAGTGATACTATCTGTTCCTCCGTCGCAACATACTGGAGCTTCACTGCTTCGAATTTCCATGGAACACTGGATTCTCTGAGAACTTCACGCAACTCTGGTTGTCACAATGTATACAAGTAGCATCCATCTGGAGATCAAATAAATTAGATAGGAGCTTCTACAGCCATACTGCCTCACAACTAGCTGAACAAGCTACGACATACTCTGCTTCTGCTGTACACAGTGCCACACAGGATTGCTTCCTGCTAAACTAAGAGATCACACCTGATCCCATACTGAAGCAACACTCTGAAGTGTTCTTCCTATCGATGGCACTGCCTGCCCAATCTGAATCAGCATAAACCTCTGGGTTAATCTTCTGATTCACATCGTACTTGAGCCCATAATCAACTATACCCCTGCATGCTTTGCAATCATCAGGTGAACATGTCTCAATGTGTTCATAGCAAAGCAAATATCTGGTCTCAGGTACATCAAGGACCCAATCATCTGATGATAAATCGTAGCATCAACCATCTCTAATGAAGCATCACTCAATAGCTTCATGTTCGATGCCATAGGTGTGGTCATGTAGTCCGTCATCCTGAACCTATTCAGGATCTCTATTGCATACTTCCCTGGTCCACACCTCCATGCCTAGAAAATAGTGCATTGACACATAACACGAGCATCACTAGTCTTCCACCTTCAACCTTGAAGCAAAGGTTGGAATCTGCTTTACTCTCAGTAAAGCCTAGATTCATTAGTAGTATATCCATCCTGTCATACCATGTCAAACCTTAGTATCTTTTGCAGTCACCCCCTCTGTCTTCTGTACTCTATGCACTGAAACATTCTGTACTGGAGTGACAAGTAGTATCCATCTAGGATCATTTGATACCAAGATCCTCTATTTTGAACTTTTTCAAAAGTTCTTCTCACATCCATTTGTGAGCTTGTCATCCTTTATCAACCTTGTAGAAAAGGTTCAAATATTCATCAAGCTCATCATATATGTGTTATCCCATGGGTGTCTTCTGAACTCATACAAGGCCTTCTTTCATTTGCACACATGATTATGCATGTCATGTGACTTCACTTCCAGTGGCTGCAAATGTCTCTTTGTAGTCTATGCCTTGTCTCCCATGATGTTTCCATCTACTGCATGATGGAACTACAAAATTTCCTTCACGTATCGATACTGCATCCTAGACATCATTCTTCTTGAACTTCTCCATAGCTGGAAGGTTCTGTATCAATGATGTCACTACATTTGTCATATTATTCTTCATCTTGAACTGTCGTCACTTGTTATTCAGAACAAGCCTCATCCTTCTTTGCTTGTAGGCGATTATGTATGCGATCTTTCCTACAAGTCAAATGCGTTTGTATGGTTAGAAACATTTCATAAGGAATATTCATACTGGAAAATTCTTATGCATAAATATATGATCATGCAACTACTTTAGCCAATACAACATTCATCCATATCTCACGAAACTTTTCTAGATGCCTTCCATCTCTACCAGGACAACATTGAGATTGTGCACTAATCCAATATGTTAGCAAAGAGGTTTCATTCTAGATAAGTAGCAATGGAGAGTTTGTATAGCAACATGACCTACTTACCCATTACATGCATATTAGTAGTATGCTGTCATTAATGCAAACATCCTATCATGCATAATACATCAACTGAATATAAACAAAAGCATAACAAAACAATATTATGAAATGACAATTGAATACTTATCTTCATTTATTTCATGGGTATACTCCTTCTTGAGCCTTCAGCTTCATCATCTTCTTCATTCATGATAGCATCATTTCTTATCCAAACGCTAAGGTGGATAAGAGGTGTTTCAAGAGTTGAGTTCTTCATATTCCTCATCACTTGAGGGATCTTCTTTGGATGGTGAGAGCTTGATCTTCAATTGCTCCTATCTTCTCTTCTCTTCTTATGAGTCGAGCTTCTTCTTCTTCCTAGAGTATTCTGAAAGTAATCACTTCCTTCTGGCACACATTCCTTGAATGAATGAATCCCATGATCCTGGCAGGTCATTCAAGGTGGCCATCACCACTTCTGCATTATTCACTTCTTCTTTTACCACTTCAAGTTGTTCTTTGATTTGAGAGACCCTTGTAAAGTATGACTGTATGGTCTTTGCATTCTGGATCTTCACATTCTTCTTTTACCGTTACAGGTTGTTCTTTGATTTGAGAGACCCTTGTAAAGTATGACTGCATGGTCTCTGCATTCTGGATCTTCACATTCTTCAACTGGTTTCTTAAGGTCATATTCCGATTTATGTTCTTCCCTTCAAATAGCTTGGTCAAGGAATCAAACATATTTGGTGTCTTTAAATAATGCACTTTTAGTACAAGTTGATTCGTGATTGAATCAACAATGATCTTCTTGGCCTTGACCAAGTTCTTCTTGTGTAAGGCTTCTAGCCTCATCTCCCTCTGGAACTAGAACCTCTATACTCATCTAGGTGTCCAATCCATTTTCTTTAGAGAGATCATATACTTTCAAGATTGGAAGTTGTCAACTTCCCCAAGCTTGTCATCAAGCTGATGTGATCGATCACTATGAAATGAGAACCTTAAATGAAAATAGCGAAAAATTAGATCTTACCGTTTTTAGGTGTCCGTCCTGGTTCCGGAGCTGGCTGAGGGTTTGTCACAGAAACCCTAAATTTCAAAACTTGGAATATTTTATATCTTATTGGAT
Organism: Pseudotsuga menziesii; assembly: GCA_001517045.1. Lineage (NCBI taxonomy): Eukaryota > Viridiplantae > Streptophyta > Pinopsida > Pinales > Pinaceae > Pseudotsuga > Pseudotsuga menziesii. The sequence goes on from LPNX011088593.1 coordinate 151,102, forward strand.
AGATAGATAGATCTCTTCAAATGGAGATGTCCAATGTACTCCTTTTCTGAAAATAGTGTAGGGAAGCTCCCGGAATAGGAAGCCCTAGTTTTCCAATTTCTTCTGCAGAAATGCCTGTTACTGTTTCTATGCTATATCCGAAATTACTACTCCTCTATGTCTGAAATTTTTCCCAAAGGTAACCTCGCATGTTCCAGATCTAACACCATAGGTTTTATCAGAATTGGTTTCACCAATTGGGATTTATGATCCTTTTACCAAGGTGACCTGTTACAGGACTGTTCAAAACAACGAAGTTATATGGCATGCCACGTGTCACTGGTTCATCTTCTGAGTCTGATATTTGGATAGAACATACAGTCTATGCCCTTTTTGGAACATCTTCAGGAATTCCATTTGGACCTCTGTAGCCCAAGATATTGCAATTCTCCCCAAGTGTCCTGTTTAGGGATGAATTTTGGAAGAGGCTGAAACCCTAACTTGGAGGGATCATATCTCCTATAATATAGCAAATCTGACGATGAATTTTTGATTCAATGTTCATCATGCTTTTATATTCATCCCCTACAATTTTTCAGTTCCAGAGTCTTCGCCAATCTCAGGATATAGAGAATGTACCAAAACTTAGCAGTTTTAGTACTTAGGGTTTTTCTACCTCGGGGTCAAACTAGGTTTTGACTTTCCCGGAGTTTCACTCAACCAAATTTCTTGATCTAGGTCTCTAAAATTTTATTTTGATGAGGAGAAAAATCCTATGCTGGGCTCACTCAAAAAATCATCTTCTGTAGAGATCCCTAATTTTTGCATCAAAAACTGAAGATGCTCAGCATCGAATTCCGCTTCGACAGAAAGATGCGCCCTTCAATGGAGAGTCAGCCTAGCATACTTTTGCTGATGAACTATGTAGAGGGAGATTTTGTAGCTGTATAATTCCTTCTTCTCAAGTTAGCTCTGATACCATGTTAGTTTTTCAACATTCAAGCTACCATTATGATCTTAGGATCTTTAACTGAGAGAATAACATGCACAACAATAAAACATAAGCACAACACAAGAGACAAGAGACACAAAGAATTTTCCTCGGGGAAACCATAAAGGAGAAAACCCTGCAACTTCCTCAGAGATAGAATCAACACAAAAGGTAAAACCACAAAATAGTAAGATGATCTCCCGACAATAGCAGTCTCTCTCTCTCACACTGAGAGAGCTTCTCCTCTCTCACTCATGCACCTCAATGAGTGAGTGTGTGTATGAGTATGATAAATAGAGAGGCTCTCACTCTCTATTTATATTTTTTCATTCACTTGGAACCCACTCCAACATGTCGGCCTCACTTAACAATTACTTACTAGAGCCGACATCTCTAGGAGTGTCTAATAACCCTAGTGCCCCACCACTTGTGGGGACTTTGCCTCCTCCGACCAATAGGAGGGTAACACAATGGTGGGGACTATTGCCCCAACTTACAATGACTTACCTAGGGTTGAATTCACTAGGATAGTCTAATAAACCAAGGGCCCCACAACTATGGGGACTTTAACCCTTTACCAATAGGAGGGTTACCCACAATGACTTGACATGACTTTCTCATTATAGAAACTTCCCAGAATAAACATCAGGGTATCACATGACTCAAATACATTACAATACATCCTGGAATAAACATCGGGTTACAATACATAAGAAATACAGATGAATACATTCCGAAGTTACAATTACATCAACAATTTATGGATTGAAGGTTGCCTAAAACAATATAGATGGGCATGTTATGAAATACATTCACTATCCATCCAGCTTGCCATTTTTACCTTTTCATATGTCAATTGCTATATGCGACTTTTCCTATAAGCAACCTGCATACATACACGACTTTTCCTCCAGCATATCGCGTACGGTACGCGAGTATTGTCATTGCAACCCACGTACAGATCTATACACGGGTTTCCTTTATAGCAACTTGCGTGTCATACACAGGTTGCCAGTATCAATACTCACGTTTTCCTTCCTTTGACATTAAAAATAATAAATCACGATTAATGGAGGTGTGTTAATCCCTAATCAATAACTATCTTAACTGTCTCAACCTCCTCAACCTTCGAAACTGCGCTATTTCCCTAAGTATAAATAGAGGCCTTGGGGAGGGAATTAATCAATCATACTTGGAGAGAAAATTTATGCTGGTGGTATCTATTCAGAAGTATTTGGAGCAGTAGAACTCAAAATCCTTTGGTTGCAAAGGAGTCCTTGTTTCAGGCGTTGGGTTGTAACCTTAACTTATTCACTATTGTTAATAAAGAGAATCCTTATTCCAAATGTGAGTTGAATATCTTTCATGTATCATAGTTTGATGAATAATTATGATTAATAACTCTATACATTGTTTATATAACTTGTGAAATATACATATATGAGTTTGCATTTGGAGGATTTTCTCTTTGCAGGTGAAGGAGAAACATCCCTGAAAGCTTTGGAGGAGAACCAGAGCGAGAGAAGACAAAGCTTGGATCAACCGTCGTGAATCGGGTGAGTCCATCCTATCTTCCTATTTCCTTTCTGTACTTTAAAGCTGATTGTCTGCAAGTTTTAAGAGTACGTTGGTAACCCTAGACCTTCATTTATAAGGTGTTTATTCTTGAACAACACCAAGGTGGTTAGTTGAATAGCTAACTTCCCGGGGTCATAACATTTGCATACGATCTCCGATTTAGGAGCGCAATATCTCGTTGGAAAGGTCTATATGAGATTTACATATTTTGAATGGGGCCAAATTCATTTTAAAAGCAAACATTATTCCCACCAAATCATCAAAAAACATCGTTTAGGGCCTCAAAAATGACCCTAGAAGTTTGGGACTCGAAAACTGTAGAAAAATAACTAAGAAGTTACTGCCAAAATGGACAATTGTTTTGAGCCACTAGAATATATGGGTGGCCACTGATCTCCATCTGGATCAATCCTCCCCTCTTAGGAAGTAGTGGTATCCATTGCGTCAAATCCCCTATCATATCTCGAACTGTGCATTGAGTTGATCTCCTGATGCGACATTTGCTGAAGTGAAGAGGTTTCCTTTATTTGACATCTTCAGATGGTTGTAATTGTTGTTCATGGATGTGCTATAATTGTTCAAAAATTTTGGTTGTTGTGTTTTCCTTGGTTTGAATTGATATGGAAAAATTATTCTCGGAGGATCACCTAGAATGCGTGGCCTTGCATGATAGAGGTACTCAGATAGATGAGGAAACAATGACTCAATTTTCTTCTTGTTTCAACTAAGCAGAGACATCCTGCGCTAAGGGTGTGGAGGTCTCTATGATATGATGTTCTCCTTCATAGGAAATTATGAAGACAAATAATTTCCTGGTGTGGGAATTTGTCTTCCTACCCTGCAAAACTGTGGCAGGTGCAACTGTCTCAGGTATTCAATAGAGTTGTCCTCCCAAAGTGACAATGACACTACGAGGTTGTGACTCATAAAACATGAAGCTTCCACATATATCGATGTCCTAAAATAACATCACATACTTCAAGTGGGGACACATCACAAAATACCTCCTCTTTGAAAGGATTGATGCCATATGGTAGGCAACATTGTTGAGTAATGCAGATACCTCATCCTTTTCTTAGCCAACCGATGTTGTAGGCTTGAAAGTGTGGTGTTGTCAAAAGCTCCAATCTCTTTATGACTTTTGTTGAGATCACTTTCTTTTGGCTGCCGTTGTCAACAAAAAAATGTAGTGGCATTCCCTTCACCCACATATGTGAGTGGAAGAGGCGCTCCTCTGCCTCTGATTCTTTAGGATCATCGAGTTGAATCTCTGTGGTAGCAATAGTGATACTGGGTTCTACATCAATGATACGCTTCCCCTAGTTCATGACTGTGACATTGGGTTCTTAATCAAAATCGGGATCTGATTCTGAAGATTTAATCTTGACAACCAATGATTGCTTTGAGTGCCATTCATCAGTGTTGTGCAAGGGGATTTTTTGGAACTCACACCAGTTCCTGGTGTCCTTATTTGTCTTTCCATTCCCCTTCTTTTCTTGTGGCGGGGACTAGTTGTCCTTTTCTTGTCCTCTATTTTGTAGGCTATGGTTTCCCTTCCCTTGCTTCTGCTATGGGTTTGCAGGTCCAAAGTATGGCTTAGTATTTTATTGAAATTTATCCCCGATTTTGACAGCATACCGATAGGCAGATCTAAGTGAAGAGATGTCGTTAAAATCCATCTCAGTTCAAATGCACTGATGTAGGCCATTGCGATATTTTAGTACCAGGTGCTACTTGGAGTCCTTGATACCTAACTTTGTACACAAGGTATGAAAGTTGTTGGTGTACTCCGACACTGTATGCTCCCTCTCTTGACTCAGAATGGTCCATTTGGTGTACATGACATCATAGTTTCCCATAGGGTAATACTGTTCCTCGACGACATCTATGAAAGAGGCCCAAGCGGGATTTTTCTCAAACATTCTAGACTTGTCTGATGAGTTTTTCTCCCAATAAGTTTCCCACCAATTTTTGACATGAGGGATGACCTTGAGTTGTGTATAGGTGATATTTTCACTGCCAAATTTTTTTTGGCCAGAGAAATACCCTTCTAGAACATTCAACCACTTATCTAGGGCATCAACATCGATCTATCCTTCAAATAAAGGAATATAAATGTTAACTTGTACCTTGAATCTAGTTTCATCTATGAAACGACTTCTCGTTGAAGGTGCATCCTCCATTACCGACATTCATAGAAGGATATGGGTGAAACTATCCATCATCTCGTTCCTTTGTTGTGCGAGGGCATCCTCGAGCAATGACTTGATATGATATACTGCTCCATCGTCTCTCTATTCTTCTTCCATGGGAGGTCATTTGTGGTGGCGAGAGTGATCTTCCCCAAGTGAAACTAGTTCTAGTCTCAACTCTCTATACCCTAACCTCGTCAAGGACATGAGCCGAGAAATAATCAAAGAGCAGATTTCTCTAATACCACTGATGTGAATTTATGTTTGAATAAAATGAAAGAACAAATATAGTATCATAAACACAAACATTTTGCAAGGAAAACAGAGATATAGTAAACACATATTCCATTAAATGGCTGAAATAGAACATACTGTACAATAAAACAACTAGAATGGTGGTAGCTATCTCTAAGAAGAGATGTGGCCGCTACGCTCATTTGTGCCAAGATGAATACAAAAGTTAGACTGAAAGGAACTATTTATAATAATAATGAGGGTGAGAACCCTAAAGGTCCGAAACATAACTCTAGAAGATGAACCATTATAAATTTTGTGGCCCCAAGGTGGTTAGTTGAACAATCAACTTGTCGGGGTCATAACTTTTGCATACGATCTCCGATTTGAGCACTCGATATCCCATTGGAAAGGTCTTACCAAAATTTATGTTTATTGAATAAGGCCAAATGCATTCCGAGGTAAATGAGTTTTTCCACCCCTCGAATCACCAAAAAACATCGTTTAGGGCCTCAAAATGACCTCAAAAGTTTGGGACCCAAAAAATCATAGAAAATTAACTAGGAAACTGCAAAAATGGACAATTGTTTTGAGCTAATGGAATAGGTGGGTGGCCAATGATATCCATATGGATCAATCCTCCCACCTTAGGAAGAAATGGTCTCCATTGCGTCAAATCCCATATCATATCACGAACTATGTGTTGAGTTGATCTCCTAATGCGACATTTGCTGAAGTGAAGAGGCTGCCTTTCTTTGACATCTTCAGATGGTTGTAATTGTTGTTGATGGATGTGCTAGAAATGTTCAACAATTTTGATTGTTGTGTTGTCCTTGATTTGAACAGATGTGGATGATTTCTTCATGGAATAGCACCTTGAATTCCTAGCCTTCCATTATAAAGGTACTCGGGTAGATGAGGAAACAATGACTTTGTTTTATAGTTGTTTTTGTAGAGTAGAGACACCCTGTGCAGAGAATGTGGAGGTCTATGTGATATGATGTTTTCATTCATCAGCAATTGTGAAGAGGGAGAATTTCCTGGTGTGAGAGCTTATCTTCCTACCCTATGAGACTGTGGTAGGTGCAATTGTCTCTGCTATCTGATAGAGTTGTCCTCCCAAAGTGACAATGACACTACAAGGTCATGACTCATATACAACATGATGCTTGCACATATATTGTTGTCTTAAAATAACATCACAAAATTCAAGTGGGGACACATTACACAGTATCTTGTCTTTGAAAGGATTGATTCCATATGGTAGGCTACATTGTTGAGTAATGTGTATACCCTGTCCTTGGCTTATCCAATCGATGTTGTAGGGTTGCAGGTGTGGTGTTGTCAGAAGGTCCAATATTTTGATGACTTCTACTGAGATCATGTTATTTTGGCTGTCGTTGTGAACAAAAAGAGGTAGTGGCATTCCATTCACCCACATCCATGAGTGGAAGAGGCGCTCCTTTGCATCTGACTATTTAGGATCCTCTGGTTGAATCTGTGTGGTAGCAACAATGACATTGGGTTCTACATCAATGATATGCTTCCCATGGTACATGATCATGACATTGGGTTCTGAATCAGAATCGGGATCTGATTTTGAATATTTGATCTTGGCCACCAATGACTGCTTTGAGTGGCATTCATCAGTTTTGTGCCAAGGGATTTTGTGGAACTCGCACCACTTCCTGATGTCCTTCTTTGTATTTCCATTCCCCTTGTTTGCTTGTAGCGAAGACTGGTTGTCCTTTCCTTACCTCATGTTCTGCGGGGCAGGGTTTACCTTGCCTTGCTTCTTTAGTGGTTTCGCAGGTCAAAAGTCTCACTTGTTATTTTTCCAATATTTCTCCTAGATTTTGACAGCATACCGATAGGAAAATCTAAGTGAAGATATGTCAAGAAAATCCATCTCGGTTCGGATGTACCGATGTATGCCACTGCAATATTTTAGTAACAAGTGTCGCTTGGAGTCCTTGATGCCCAACTTTATACACAAGGTATGAAAGTTGTTGGTGTACTTTGACACCATCTAGTCCCTCTCTTGACACATAATGGTCCAGTTGGTGTACTGGTCATCATATTTTCCCACATGGTAATACTGTTGAAATTTTGTAACTTTGAAGAATATTCTATTGTATTTTATTATTGTTTATTTGGAGATGTTTTATTCCTCCATTGGGATGTTATTATTGTATGTGGTCATCATAGAGTCATGATGCAAAACCTCCTTTGTAAGTTGGGTCAATAGAACCCTCCAGAAAGTAATATTATATTGTTTTGTGTCTTCCTAGTTGGCCCAGTTAATTTTGTTGCGGCCGATCTGGTCAGTGAAAAAGTCAAGTGGAAGATAAACTATAAATAGGAGTCATGTGCTCCTCATTTGGACACACACACTCACTTGTGTAATTTACATAGGGGAGAGAGAGAGAAATATGCAAGGAGAAGGACCACTTGTTTTGGGTTTTGTCTTTGTACTTTTGATCATCTATATTGAGGAGGTTTTGTTGGGTTTTCTAGGATAAATTTATGTCTATCTTATGATTGTGTTTCTTTTAGTGATCATGTATATGATATTATTGTGAAATTGAATTGAATACTAATTTTATATATCTTATCACATTGAATCTTAACATGGTGTCAGAGTTAGCATGAATAGGACAACTTTCACAAGGTGAAACTCTATTCTCCGTCCAACAAGAAATTAGGGTTTCGGTCAACGTTGGAATTTTGGAAATCTGATTACATAGAAAGTTGCACCTCCCTAGGGCGCATATATTGATCCCTAGATGAAAATTTTTGAGTGGGTATATCTCTGGGAAATTCAAACCCTAGTTTGACATTGGACCAAAAAACTACAGATCAGAATTTCGTAAGTCAATTTTGAGAGGTGAAAATTTGAAATCTCCAGAAACCAAGTATACCAGTCAATATGACTCAGTCAACTGCATCTCCTGGTAAGGTCAGTTTTGCATTTTGAGAAATTTCATTTTTTGGTGACCTCCTAGATAAGATGGCCCTAAGCACTTAATCTCAAGGATAATCTAGGAGGCATAGAGAATTTTTGAGCATGGAAATATAGGATTGGCCTCATTCTTGAAGAGAACGATCTTTCCAAATACCTCAAGGTAGAAGTTGTAGAACCTGAAGAGGATGAAGCTAAGGAGAAGCACAAGAAGGACCTGATTAGGGCACATATGATAATTACTAATTCTATCAAAGACCACTTGATTTCTCAAGTGTCATCCAAGAAGACCCTGAAGGAAATGTATGATTTCCTAGCTAGAATGTATGAAGTAAGGAAGATCAATAGAAAGATGAATTTGAGAACTCAATTGAAGAGTACCAAGATGTGCCAAGGAGAATCCATCCAAGACTAATTCACAAGGGTATATTAATTCAAGGAGAAACTAGAATCCATTAGAGATGCCCTTGATGAAGATGAGCTAGTTATGGCTGCTGTCAATGGTCTCACTAGACCTTGGGATTCATTCGTCTAGACTATGTGTGCCATAAAGGAAAGCATGAAATTTGACATTGTGTGGGAAGATTGCATCCAAGAGGAGGCTAGAGTAGCCAATAGAGAAGCTCTACTTAAATAAGATGATCAAGCCCTAGCTACCCATACTAAGAGAAGAAGAAGCCAATCTAACTTCAAGAAGGAAATCCGCAAGGAGTCTCAACCTCCCAATAAGTTCCAAAGGACAAGAGGAAGCATTCTAAGAAGAAACTAATCCAAATTTCAATGTTTCAATTGTGACAAGCTAGGACACATTGCCATAAATTGTCCATTGAAGAAAAAAAAATACAAGAAGATGAACAATGGAAAAAGACATCATGCACACCTAATTGAAGATGAAGATGAAGAAGAAGGGGAAGAGGGACCTCCAAGAAAACAAGCAAAAGAAGAAGATGCAGAAGAGTATGTATTATTCTCTGCACTCTTTGGGTCTGTGACACATGGATAAAATACATGGCTTATTGATAATGGTGCTTCAAAGCACATGCCAGGAAAAAAGAAAACTCTATCAAAACTTAAAGAGAAGAACTCTCCTCAGAAGGTATCATTAGGAGATGACTATCAATATCCTATCAAAGGAATTGGTGAAGCAATCTACAAACTTGATTTTGGAACACCCATGAGTATTAAGGAAGTATTATATCTACCAGATTTGAAGAATAAATTACTTTCTATATCAGCATTATATAAGAAAGGATATAGGGTTGCATTCATATATGGAAAAGTGCTTATGTGGCCCAAAGGAAAATCAATTTAAGATACAATTGTCATTGGTGAAGAAGAAGGAGGCTTATATAAACTGAAGGGACATTAAATAACAACCCTTGTGTTAGCGCATGGTTTGCACTAGTGATAAATTTTAATGAAATTTGCAGGTGGGATTAGCTTCATATTGAGCTGAGACAAGGTTTTGCAGATTTTGAAAAATAAACGACATGGATGCAAAACAAAAACAGATCGGTGACGAGAAAATTTTCGACAGGGAGAAGATGCGTGGTCTATGAAACTATGGGGGATCATGAATTATAGTATCTCCCTCAAACATTGATGATCGATGTCTATATATGCTTGCGATCTATGATGGAAATGAGTTTCATGGTGGTAGCACACACCATGGTTAACAAGATGGAACACTGTGAAAGGTTCGTAGGACCTACATATTTGAACGACCAAGATCTAAGGGCACGCCTGGTATATGGTTATAATGGTTTTCATGATGGTAAGATGCACAGGTGTTAATAGGAGTAGCCGCTACGATATACGAATGGACCCCACACCTTAGAATGGTGGAGATTTGACGAGGTTTAGATCAACGACTCAGATAATTCACAGACAAAAGGACTACGGGGTTTAACAAGAAGACCCACCGTGAAATTTGATTAAGACCCCACAATTTGGACAAATTAGATTTGGCAGAGATCTAATTGATGGTTCTAGTAGGTTTCGTGAGGGAAAGGTGCAAGGAGGTTAACAAGAGGAGCCATTGTGAAATCGTATAAAGGACCGAATCAAGCGACGATTGATCTCTTTTGTAGAGGAGATATATGGCCATGATCGATTTTGCATAGCCCAAGGTGCGAGAGGGAAAAGGATCAGTGCAGGTGCAAAGAAAAGGTGAAGCATGGAAAAAATTCAATGACACAGATCATGCCTAAGGAGCTGAAACCATTAGGAGATGCTTCAGAGTGTCACTATCATAGCAAGCAAGCATGCCTCTCAGACGCTGCATTACCATTTTGGACATGGTGTGTATGTTGCATCATAACACTTGTTCCAGGAAAAAAATCATGGCGAATTTGCCACCTCAAGGTGTTTGTTAGGATTTGAATGATGATTTAAGATTTGATCCCCAAATTTTGTAATAAAATTAGGCTCTATTTTGAGGTTGGTGTTGGCAGCCATAACACTATAAATATGGCCTCAATTGAGGAGGAAAGGGTTGGAACTTTCATTCAGAAAGCATTATGCTCTTGGTTTTGGCATTTTTGTAATCTCAATTGGAAGAGTTAATGAGAAATATTTTCCTGTGTTTCTGAGATTAATCATGGTGTTCTACATTCAGTCCATTTTCCCTATTTTATCATGTTCATTTATGTGTTTTCCTGCCAATGCGCTCTAGTTTCATACAGGGAATTTGTTTTATTAAGCGCTCCTTATGTCAAACACTGCATTTGTAATGTGTTTATGATAACTGTTATAGAATTCACTCTCAGTTAAGTGATCTGTATCAGTTGTTAGCCTTTATTGTTATTGCTACTAAAGGTGGTGCAAGAGATTCATCCACAGATAGGTTCCTCTTGCTTCACTGGGCTTCTTCCTACCTCTTCTATCACTCTTTCAAGATATTTGACTATTTGTGATACTTACTCTACCTCATAATACAAAGGAATTTCCCTCCTTATTTTCATTGTAGTACCCTTGATTGATTCAGGATTTGACTCCATTTACTAATGAATCTTCATGTCTGTTTGTTTTACCATTCCTAAATCTACCAATGCCATGTTGCTTTCTGAAATCTATCCTTCTGCATGTTGTTAAAATCCATATGTGTAAGTGATTCTCTTTCTGTGACAATAGAGAGCCCTCTCTGATTGTATTGGATAGAATACAGTCTAAAGATTGGTTTGAAATGGTGACCCCTGTGATTTCCTACCACAACTATATGAAAATTACAGGGTGCTAACATCTTGGTGCCGTTGCTAGGGAACCAAAAGAGCAAATCATCCCTGGGAAAAATGATATGGTTTTAGTTCTATGACATGGTTGAGCATTCGGTCCTAGACACAAATTTAGTTGTGCATGCTCTATCGACTCCACGTGAATTTTGAAGGTGACTCCACTGGGAAATATGTTAGAATAATCAACCCATAGTTTACCACTTAGACATTAATTCCATTATTTTTGTCTTATTTGCCTAGTTCATGTGTCCCACCTTGTGCAAGTTGTTATTTGCCTATCTATAATGGTCAAACTTTCCATATTTGACTCATGGAGCGCATGGGAGAGCTAAAGGAATCAATTCTACTTTATTCCTAGCCTCCAAGGCACCCTTCTACTTTTTTTGCTTTATTGCTTGCTTTTTCAGTGTTTTAAGGAAAAAGGAAAAGCTAGACTAGGTGAGGTTGACTAGTTTTTTGTCCTACACATCCTCCTCTCTTTTCTCCATGA
>LPNX011088593.1:165232-181286 GCA_001517045.1 Pseudotsuga menziesii
AAGTACAGATCACTGAAGGAGATGGCAACATGCATGATGGAGGCCAAAAATTTTCCACCAAAGTACTGGGCCGAAGCTATCAACTGTGCAGCCTATATTCAGAATAGGATGCCTCACAAATAGCTTGATGGCATGAATCCCTTCGAATCATGGAGTGGGCACAAGCCAGATGTGACCCATTTCAGGATTTTTGGCTCAAAGGCATGGGCTAGAATCCCGANTTGAGAAACCTATTTTATTACAGGTTTGTCTATTGTACACTTATTTAATACAATTTAGTGTTACAGCTCCATATTCAATCTCTTTTGTGAGTGATTTTGCATGATCAATTGATAATTGTTGTGAGTAAAATTAATCTATTGCTGGCCTTAATTTCCACAAAATATTGGTGGCCCGAAGAACCCACATGATGAGAAATCTTGATGCATAATCTTTCCAGGAAGTCTTTGATCTAGAAAGTCTAATCCGACGACCCAATAGGATGCAAAGGTTAGTCAGAAATATTTCCTTCCTTGCTAAAGGTGCTATTTCTGTTAGTGAGATATTCTAACACTGTAATGAGGATCTTGGAATGAAATTCCATAGAACTAAATTTGAATCTAGCCTCTCTTAATTGGTTTTCAATACCTTTGCATTCGATTTTCCCTACATTTCCTGGTCACCCCTGACCTTAGAACCTTTAGGTGAAGGTTTCCCGTACCTACCTGGCCCAGAATGCTCAACACCTACTGCTGATTCAATCATGCTAAGTTCCCCTATCATAAGGAAATATGTTGCCACCTTGTAGTCTCCCACTGCTTCTGAGCTGAATTGACCTTCATCTTCTAGTTTCACAGCTCCGTACGTCCCCCACAATTCACCAGTTTATGTTCCACCAATATTAATCCTCCTCGTAGATCCTGTTGTACCTCCAATGATGGCTAGATTTTCTCCTTTATAACTCCCTGCTATGCTTCATGACCCCCCTACTTTATGCCCAAAGGATTAGACAATTTAATGGGGATAGGGGATACTCAACTGAAGAACACTTGGAGTGGTTTTCATACTGGACAAATTTAGAAGAGGTGGACCATGGTGATGCGAATGTCAGGCTTTTTTCCCAGTGCCTTGCTAGAGAGGCAAGAATATGGTTCACGAACCTTGAAGTTGGATCGATCCAAAACTATAGGGCCTTTGAACATTCCTTCAGGGATAAATGGGAAGACCATAAAAACCCCAATATGTATCTGTCCCAATATCACTCCATGAGGAGAAAGGAGACTGAATCTATCGAAGAATTCTCTGACAATTTTATGAAAGTATACAATTCCATTCCTGCCCAGTTTAAACCTCCGATTGGTTCTGCTCAACTCCAATATGCTGAAGCATTTGATAGTGATTTTACCTTGTGGTAAAGTGAAAGAAGATTAACCTCCTTGGCAGCCATGATGAAAGACGCCATAGAGGTGGAGGTAAACCTAGTCGCTACAAGAAAGAAGAAAAGAGACGAGGAAGAATGGAGAAGAGAGGATGGAGAAAGGAGAAGGGAAGATGGAGAGTTGAGAAGAAATGAGGGAGAGAGAAGGAAAGACAAAGAACCTAAGAAACCCTCTACCTTTAGCTCACAAGAGGCCCGAATAGACACAATTCTAAGAAATATGGAAAGAATGATGGAGAGGCTCTTTGTAGATGGTAGACCACCCCGCAGGGAAAATATAGAACAACAAAATAAGAATCAGAATGCTCGAAGGCCCCAGGTTATCCAAAACAGGCAGAGGAACCCTCTAGACCCACTTGTTAGTCCTCCATTTTACGAAAATTTCGTGGATCAGGAGGGGGAAAATCAAGTCGAAGATGAAATCCACTAGCTGGACACTGACTCTCCTGCCACCTTCCTCACCAAAGAAGAGCATGACAATGCTTGTCTTGAGAGGGGATAGATATCTCTAGATGAGACATATGACTTCAGTAGAGGATATCAACTCGCTGTCCTATATGCACAGAGGCAAATCATCCCGAGGAACAGATATTTCCCTGTCATGAAGAATAAAGAAGCAGGGAACAAGGCTTCTGCCAGCAAGCCTAAAAATGACATGTCTCCCAGAGAAAGCTCCAAAAATGTTCCAAAGCCCAAAGGGAAGGAACAAAGAGAAGACAATCCAAAGAACTTTGATCAAGGACAAACTTCTTTCAGTCTGGAGGCTGAAATCACAAAGATAAAAATCTCTGTCCCCCTCACAGAGCTGTTAAAAAATGCAGATCCTTCTAAAATTGCCATGGTTTTAAAGCACCCTAGAGAAATATCTACCATATATGATAGCTTGAATCTGCAAGATGATAGGCCCACTATCCTGTTTGGCCCCCATGTAGATGAACCCTCCAATGAAGAAGTCCCCCCTTTCTATGTTAGCTTGAACATACATAATGGCAACATGCATAACGCCATGCTTGATTCAGGAGCCTCTCACAATCTGATGCCTAGTAGAATCATGGATGAACTAGGATTGGAAGTAACCCAACCCTACAAATACCTTTTCTCCTTTGATTCTAAGAAATTCAAGTGCCTAGGATTAATTAAATACTTGGTCATCTCTTTAGCCCAGATCCCTGCAAAAACCCTAGTCGTGAATGTGGAGGTGGATGACATTCCCCCGAAGTTTGGAATGTTGTTGTTGAGATCTTGGGCAGCCAAGATCAAAGGTTCCCTTCAGATGGATATGTCATATACCACTATACTTGTATTTGGGATACAAAGAAGGCTTTTTAGGGAACAAAAATTGGTCTAAATGGTAGCCAACGTGGAGAGGCCACAAAATCACCCCATATACTCTTTGGGTACAGAGATGGGATTTTTTATCTTCTTTACTGAAGGGGACAAAGACAGTTCATTTTTCCAAAATGTTTCCTTCGTGCCTACTCATGAGGAGCTAGAGGGGGTGTGGGATGTGAGTTTCGACGGGTTAACATGCAGAGAAGGGGCAGGAGCTAGAGTTTGGGTGAGACCTCCAAGAGTGCGAGCATTGACTTATTCTTACAAACTTGATTTTTATTGTATGAAAAATGAAGAAGAGTATGAGATTATGCTATTAGCAATCCCAAACTTAAAGGAACTCCAGGTTAAGAGGGTGGTGTTACATGGGGACTCTGAGCTAGTAATTAAGCAAATGACTGGTGAGTATCAGGCTAGACATACTTGGATGAGAAGCTACTGGAATGTTTCCCAGGACCTCATTGAATGCTTTGAAGAATGTAGTTTCAATCTGATTCCCAGAGTTCATAATTGTGTGGCTGACTCCCTGGACACTTCGGTAGCAGCTTTCAAGGTCCTTATGCACCTTGTAGGGAAATATGAAATTGAACTAAGGCATAGACCCTCTGTCCCAGATAATGTGAAGAGCTGGCAGGTATTTGAGTACGGTAAGCAGATTCACAATTTACTCACTCTCATTGGGGAGTTTGAGGGTTTGGCTGTTGATGAAGAAAATGAACTTTGAGAGGGGGAACCTCCCGCCCAGGAACCTCACAAAGACAAACTGTGGGTCCAAAAGAAGTGATATGGGAAGAGGAGGTTACTGCTGTTGAAAACACTAAGAGTGATGAAACATAGGAGGTTTGGGAGCCATAATTACAGGAGTTTGAGAACTAGTAGGAGTATGTGAAAAATCTCTGTGGCAAGGAGATTTTCCAATTGAGAGGTAATTCCATCCCAGGGGTCTAGTTCCTCTAGAGAAATTTTTTGACCCTAATGATGTGGCCAAAGAACCTCAAATGATCCCAAGCTGTGAATATGTTGAGGATGTAAATATTGGGACAGAGGAACAACCTAAGATCATCAAAATAGCGAGGACCCTTTCACCTGAATCCAAGTAAAGATACATCTCACTAATGAAGGAATATTCATATGTGTTTGCTTGGAGATACAAGGACCTTAAGGATTAAGGTACGAGCATCATCCAGCATGCCATACTAATCAAGACGGATGAAATTCTATTCAAACAAAAGCTAAGAAGAATGAACCCCAAGCTGCTACCCCTGCTAGAAAAGGAGATCAAGAAGTTGTTTGAGGCCAAAATCATTGTGGCCCTCAGATTCTCATGCTGGGTGGAAAATCTGGTCCCTATTAGAAAGAAGAATAGGGAAATAAGAATATGTATTGACTCTAGGAAGCTAAATGGGTTTTCGATGAAGGATCATTACCCCCTCCCTAAAATGGACCATATCTTACAGAGAGTAGTGGGTTCACAGAGGATCTCCACTTTGGATGGATTCTTAGGTTATAACCAGATTGTGGTACGCCTGGAGGACCAAGAGAAAACAACATTCACCACACCTTGGGGCACCTTCATGTATGCTAAAATGTCTTTTGGGCTTATGAATGCAGGAGCAACTTTTCATAGGGCCATGGACATAACATTCGCCAATGACAAAGACAAAATTCTGGTCATCTATTTGGACGATATCATTTTTTTCTCCAAGTCCGATGAAGAACATGTCGCCCACCTGTTGAGAATGTTCAAGAAATGCAGAAAGTTTGGCATATCCATGAATCCTAAAAAGTCATTTTTTTCTATGAAAGAAGGGAAGCTGCTGGGGAATATAATCTCTCAGGAGGGCATCAAGATAGATCCGAAGAGGGTTGAAGCGATCAGCAAAATAGAGCTCCCTCAAAATAAGGTCAAGGTTCAGTCGTTTCTGGGAAAGGTGAATTTCCTAAGAAGATTCATAGCTACATTTGCTGAAATAGTGAAATATATAATTAGCATGCTAGGAAAATACCAAGAAATCAGGTGGATTCCTAAGGCCGAACAATCCTTTGAAGGCATAAAGGGGGCCATAGGTGAAGCACCTGTACTTATAAGCCTTGATTTTTCCAAATACTTTCCCATATTTTCCTTCACCTCATAACACACAGTGGCAGGGGTACTACTTCAAAAGAACCATGAAGGCCATGAGTAGCCCATTACTTTCTATAGCAAGACCCTAAGGGATGGTCCCATGAAATAAAATATCCTAGACAAGCAGGCCTATGATTTGGTACAGGCCTTAAAATACTTTCGGGTATACATCCTGCATTCACAAATTATCGCTCACATTCCCACCAATGTTGTGAAATACATTCTGACCCAACCTGATCCAGAGGGATGAAGGCGAAAGTGGATAGCAATGATGCTGTAGTATGGCTTGGAAATCAAGCCCACAAATTTGATCAAGGGTTGGGGGCTAGCCAAGATTATGGACCAGTCCAACTGTGATGCTCTTAGTTTGCACATGATTGCTGAATTGTTAGCTGAAGAGAAGAATCCTCAGATGCAGCCTGGTCCCCGAGTAGGTGAGCAATTTATCTCATCCCCATGGTACATTGATGTCATTTTCGTCTTACAACATCTGCAGGCTCCACAGGGCATGGATAAAACAAGGGCCAGGTTCCTCAAATAGAAAGCAACGAGGTTCTATATCCTAAATGAGAAGTTGTATTGGAAAGATCCAGGAGGATTTTTACTGAACCGCATAGATGAACACGAGGCCAATAGACTTAATGAATAATTTCATGCATGGGAGTGTGGGGGGCATCACTACTGGAAAACCACAGTAAAAAAAATCATGAGAGAAGGATTCTATTGGCCTACAATATTTTCTGATACTCATAAGAAAGTGGCTTCCTGCCATAAATGTTAGATTTTTGAGGGTAGGAGGAAATTGGTGATGTTACCTTTGAAGCCTATTTAGGTTGAAGCCCCTTTCTAGCAAAGGGGGCTAGATTTTATCGAAGAAATTAATCCTCATTCTTCAGGGAATCATAGATGGATCCTCACCGACATTGACTACTTCACAAAATGGATCGAGGCCATCCCCACGAGACCGGATACCAAGACAGTGATCATGCAGTTTCTGGAGGAGCATATTTTGTCAAGGTTTGGAGTTCCCAGGAATATAATCACTGATAATGCTCCATCCTTTAAATCAAATAAGATGATCACTTTTTGCTAAATATCAAATACAGCTGGGGAATTCCACAACCTATTAACCCTAGGGAAATGAACTAGCATAGTCTTCAAACAAGAGTCTTATGAGGATCATAAAGAAGCTACTGCATGAAGATAAGAAAGCTTGGCACACAAAGCTAATCCATGCTTTATGGCCTGACATAATTAGTGTCAAGAATTCTATTGGCACCTCACCATTCCAGGTGGTCTATGGTTCAGATGTAATTTTTCCTAACTCCCTGAGCTTTCCAGTAATGAGACTGTTGCAAGAGGAAGGCACAGAAACCTAGATTACCCAGAGGATGATGTATCAATTGGTTGAGCTACAATAGCAGAGGGAACAGATTTTCGATAGAAATCAACAGTTTTAGGACAAGATGAAAGAGATTTTTAACCGAAGAACCAAACATAATGATTTATAGATAGGCGATGTAGTGTTACAATGGGATGCACCTCATGAGGAGAAGGGGAAATGTTGAAATATCAATCACCTATGGAAAGGCCCATATAAAATATCATCCTTCAAGGGAAAGAATTCTTATATGCTGGAAGAAATGGAGGGTGGACTGGTATTAAGAGCTCCAATAAATGGGAGGCTCCTCAAACATTACCTTTTGTAAGAAAGCTCAGCCCCATTGTCATTGTATATACCATTTTCCTTTTAACATTTGCATGTGTGGATGACTCTCGGAGAGACTTAAAAACCGAGGTGAAGGTAGTAAGGTCTCTAAGGGACGTTGTCACCTAGTTTTCTTTTTAGGAAATTTTTGGAGTTGTAGACCTCATAACAGAGTTGTGGACTTTTGAGGCAAGAGTTGGATAATCCCAATGGATAAGACACATGGAATACACAATTCTTTTCTACCTCATAGGGCGGATAGCATCCCCGAGTTGGAGCCACTGTTACCACCTGGTTCGCACCAGTGATAAATTTTAATGAACTTTGTAGGTGGGACTAGCTTCATCTTGAGCTAAGACAAGGTTCTACAGATTTTGAAAAATAAATGACATGGATGCACAACGAAAACAAATTGACAACGAGAAAAGTTTCACCAGGGAGAAGATGCGTGATCTATAAAACTGTGGGGAATCGCGAATTTTGGTATCTCCCTCAAACATCGACAACCAATATCTATAGATGCTTGCGATCTACGATCAAAACAAGTTTCTTGGTGACAATGTGCATGACGGTTAACAATATGGAGCACTGTGAAAGGTTCGTAGGACCTACACATTTGAACGACTAAGATCTAAGGGCGCACCTGATCTATGGTTATAATGGTTTTTGCGGAGGTAATATGCGAAGGCGTTAATGGGAGTAGCTTCTCCCAAATACGAATGGACCCCGCGCCTTGGAACGATGGAGATCCAAGAAGGTTTAGATTAGTGGCTCAGATTTATTTCATGGAAAAAAGGATCATGGGGTTTAGTGAGAAGACCCGTGCAAAATTTGATTAAGACCCCACGATTTGGACAACGCATATCTGACAGAGATCTGATCGATGGTTCCGGTAGATTTTGTGAGAGAAAGGTGCAAGGAGGTTAACAAGAGGAGCAATTGTGAAATCACATAAAGGACCAAATCAAGTGACAACTGATCTCTTTCATAGAGGTTATCTACGGTGAGGATTGATTTTGTACAGCCCGAGGTGCAAGAGGGAAAAGGATTAATGCAGGTGCGAAGCAAAGCTGAAGCATGTGCAAAATTTAATGACACAGATCATTCCTGAGGAGCTGAAATCATTAGGAGATGCTTAAAAGCATCGCTATCAGAGCAAGCGAGCGTGCCTCTTAGACGTTGCATTGCCATTTTGGACCCAGTGTGTTTGTTGCATCATAACACCTGTTTCAGGTAAAAAATCGTGGCGAATCTGCCACCGCAGGGAGTTTGTTAGGATTTGAATGATGATTTGAGATTTGATCCCCAAATTTTGTAACAGAATTAGGCTCTGTTTCGAGGTTGGTATTGGGAGCCATAACATAATAAATATGAACTCAATTGAGGAGGAAAGGGTTGGAACTTTCATTTAGAAAGCATTCTGCTCTTGGTTTTGGCATCTTTGTAATCTCTCTTGGAAGAGTTAATGAGAAATATTTTCCGATGTTTCTGAGATTCATCACGGTGTTCTAAATTAAGTCCATTTCCCCTATTTTATCACGTTCATTTCTATGTTTACATGCCAATGCACTCTAGTTGCATATGAGGAATTCATTTTATTAAGTGCTCCTTGTGTCAGATGCTGCATTTCTAATGTGTTTATGATAACTGTTATAGAATTCACTCTCAGTTAAGTGCTTTGTATCAGTTGTTAGCCTTAACTGTTGTTGCTGCTAAAGGTGGTGCTAGAGATTTGTCCAAAGATAGGTGCCTCTTGCTTCATTGGGCTTCTTCCTCCCTCTTATATCACCCTTTCAATATATTTGACTGTTTGTGATACTTACTTTACCATAGAATACAAAGGAAATTCCCTCCTTATTTTCACTGTATTACCCTTGATTGATTCAAGATTTGACTCCATTGCCCAGTGACTCTTCTTGTCTATCTATTTTACCATTCCTAAATCTACCAATGTCATGTTGCTTTCAGAAATCTAGCCTTCTGCATGCTGTTCAAAGCCATATGTGTAAGTGATTATGTGTCTGTGACAAGAGAGATCCCTCACTGATTGTATTGGCTAGAGTACAGTCTAAAAATTGGTTTGAAATGGTTACCCCTGTGATTTCCTACCACAACCATAGGAAAGTTATAGGGTGCTAAGACCTTGTTCATGATATCACTAGCTCAAGTGAATTATGGCATAGGAGGCTTTCTCACATCAACTACAAAGCACTACCCCATGTGAGTAAAGTAGTGACGAGATTACCATATTTGAAGATCGATCATGAATGCATTTGCAAAGAATGTGAAAAAGGAAATAACATCAAGAATCCATTTCTGAAGAGTGGACAAAGACTAAAGGTACATTCGAATTATTCCATTCAGATGTATGTGGTCCAATGCCCTCCACATCTTTGAGTGGTTATGAATATTATGTTACATTTATTGTTGAGTATTCAAGAAAGACATGGATATATTTCTTGAAAGCAAAGGATTAAGTATTTGGAAAATTCAAGGAATTCAAAGCCTTGATAGAAAATCATTCAGAAAGAAGAATCATGACACTAAGAACAGACAATGGTGGAGAATATGGTTCAAAATATTTTGAAGCCTTTTGTAAAGAAGTCGGAATCAAGAGGGAACTAACTACTCCCTACAATCCTCAATAGAATGGTTTTGTGGAAAGAAATAATAGGACCATTATGGAAGCAATGAAGACAATGATTCATGATCAAGATATTCCTATGTATCTATGGGATAAAGAAACAAGGATGAAAATTTATGTACATAATAGATTATCCCATAGTTCCCTTGGATTCAAGACTCTAGAATAAATTTTCATAGGAAAGAAGCATGAAGTGAGCCACCTCAAGATATTTGGTTTCTCAGTATATACTCACATACCAAAAGAAAAGAGAACCAAGTTGGACCCTTCCAGAATGAAGGGAATATTTGTTGGATACTGTGAAGTCTCCAAAAGCCTTCAGAATATACATTCTAGGATTCCATCATATGGAGATCAGTAGAGATGTAACATTTGACGAAGAAACAACTCTCAAGAGATCCAGAAAGTGCCAGCATGAAGAAGTATATGAAGAATATGTACCTCCCATAAATGTAGAAGTTGCACCCTCCCCCGAAGAAGAAACACCAAAAGACCATGATATGCTAGAACCTCAAGAACTTCCCACCATGAATATGCCACGAAAGAGAATCAGAGAAGTATGGGTAAGAGAAATTATACAAGAAGTAGAGATGTATGGAGCTCCAAAAGGCTTCGCAAGAGTAAGCAAGAATTCAAAGCCATTCTCCAGTTATGTAGCTTTAATGTGTGATATTGTAGATCAAGAACGTACCAGTTGTGAAGAATCTATACAAAAGAAAGAATGGGTAGAAGTAATGACGGAAGAATACCAATCAATAATGAAGAATGGTGTTTGGGATGTAGTTCCCAAACTAGAAGGAAAAAGTGTGCTATCTTCCAAGTGGATCTACAAGATAAAGCATGTAGTTGATGGAAGTATTGAGAAATGCAAGGCACAGTTTGTGGCTAGAGGATTCTTTCAGAAAGAGAGAATTGATTATGAAGAGACATTTGCGCCAGTAGCAAGGTATAATTCCATTAGAACCATCATGACACTTGCATCCATGATGAAGTGGAGTTTACACCGGATGGATGTGAAGACAACCTTCTTGAATGGTGTTATTGAGGAAGAAGTGAACATAGAACAACCATAGGGATTTGAAAATGAAGACAAATGGAATCACGTATGCAAGTTGAAGAAGGATCTATATGGATTGAATCAAACTCCTAGAGCTTGGTATGGAAGGATAGATAGATTTTTAACGAGGTTGAGATTTTCCAAAAGTAAAGATGACCCTAACCTTTACTTTAAGGCTATGGATGAGGAACCTGTCATATTATTGCTATATGTGGATGATTTATTTCTTACAAGAAATGAGAAACAGATTGTAGAGTGCAATAAGAAGCCCATTGAAGAATTTGAGATGAAAGACATTGGATTGATGCACTACTTTCTAGGTATGGAAGTATGGCAGGACCCATAAGGAATATTTATCAACCAGGGAAAGTATAATGCGGGAATCTTAAAAATATTTGATATGTTGGAATGTAAGCCATGGCCGCACCCATGGATACCAACCTGAAGTTGTTAGCTAATGAATCATTAGAGTTAATGGATGCAACTTAGTACAAACATATTATTGGTTTTTTGATGTATTTGATGAATACCAGGCCAGGTATATGCTTTGCTATGAACACCCCGAGTCAATATCTAGATGAGCCTAGATGTGTTCACCTGGTAGCTGCAAAGCATGTGATTAGGGACCTGAAAGGTATGATAGACTTTGGTCTATACTACGTTGAAGATTATGACTACAGATTGTATGGTTATAGAGATGCATATTGGGCTGAAAGTGTCTCAGACAAGAAGAGCACCTCAGGTGGATGTTATTGTCTAGGATCCACCATGATCTCATGGTTTAGTAGGAAGCAGTCCAGTGTTTCTCTAAGCACAAATGAATCAGAGTATATAACAACTTGTTTTGCTAGTCATGAAGCCATATGGATTTGAAAATTGATGTCACGTCTATTTGACCTGGATTTGGATACCACGATAATTCTATGCGGCAACCAGAGTTGTATAAAGATTACGGAGAACCCAGTGTTCCATGACAAATCAAAGCACATAGAAATCCAATATTTTATATACGGGATATGGTACAGAAGGGAGCACTAAATATCTAGTATGTGAGCACTAATGAGCAAGCTGCTGATGTGTTGACTAAGCCTCTATCTTGAGTGAAGTTTGAATACTTTCGTGAAAATATTGGTGTGGTTTGAAAGGAACTTCCTCGAATGGGGGAGCAATGATGATGATGTTGCAGTGGGATTGTATCATCCCTGGACATTAGTCCTAAAGTGATACACATACTTCTGTCTCTGTGATGTGGTTGGGATTGTATCATCCCTGGACATTAGTCCTAAAGTGATCCGCAAAATTTTGTCTCCGTGATGTGGTTGGGATTGTATCATCCCTGGACATTAGTCCTAAAGTGATATGCATAATTTTGTCTCCATGATGTGGTTGTGATTGTATCATCCCTGGACATTAGTCCTAAAGTGATCTGCATACTTTTGTCTCCGTGATGTGGTTGGGATTGTATCATCCCTTGACATTAGTCCTGAAGTGATCCGCAAAATTTTGTCTCTGTGATGTTGTTGGGATTGTATCATCCCTGGACATTAGTCCTAAAGTGATCCATAGACTTTCGTGTCTGAGATGTGATCATGTGTTGCAGGTTATGTTACTGATTGAAAGATCAAGTGTTGATGTAGTTGAAGAAAAATTCCAATGATTTATAGATGTATCACCTTGATGTTGTTGATTTTTCTCTCTCTCCTTGCTACTATAGTTGATGTTGTTGTTGTCAGTAGAATACCCTTCTAGTTAAGGGGGGGTGTTGAAATATTGTAACTTTGAAGAATATTCTATTGTATTTTATTTATTGTAATTTATCTAGAGATGTTTTATTCCTCTGTCGGGATGTTATTACTGTATTTGGTCATCATAGAGTCATGAGGTAAAACCTCCTTTGTAAGTCGGGTTGATAGAACCCTCTAGAAAGTACTATTATATTGTTTTGAGTATCATAGGTAAGTCGACCCAGTTAAATTTGTTGGGGCCAACCTAGTTAGTGAAAAAGTCAAGTGCAAGATAAAATGTAAATAGGAGTGACGTGCTCCTCATTTGGACACACACGCTCACTTGTGTAATTCACATAGGAGAGAGAGAGAGATATCTGGAAGGAGAAGGAGCACTTGTTTGGGGTTTTCTCTTTGTACTTTTGATCATCTATATTGAGGAAGTTTTGCTGGGTTTTCTTCCCCTAGAGGGTTTCCCAGGATAAATCTGTGTCTATCTTGTGACTATGTTTCTTTTAGTGATCCTGTATATGCTATTGTTGTGAAATTGAATTGAATACTAATGTTATCTATCTTAGCATATTGAATCTTAACAAATACTATTCCTTGACGACATCTATGAAAGAGGCCCAAATGGGATTTATCTCAAACATTCTAGACTTGTCTGATGAGTTTTTATCCCAATAAGTTTCCCACCAAATTTTGACATGGGGGACAACCTTGAGGAGCGCAAAGGTGATCCTTTCCCTATCAGAAAAATTGTGGAAAAATAAATACCCTTCTAGAACATTCAACCACTTATCTAGGGCATAAACATCAATCTGGCCTTCAAGTAAAGGAATATAAAAGTTAAATTGTACCTTGAATGGAGTTACATCTTTGAAACGGTTGCTCAATGAAGGTGCATCCACCAATGTTGACATTCGTAGAAGGATCTTGGAGAAACTATCCATCATCTCGTTCCTCTGTCGTGTGAGGACTTCCTCGAGAAATGACTTGATAGGATCTCCTACTTCGCAATCTCTCTTTTATTCCTCCATGGGAGGCTGTTTGGGGCGGCGAGAGTGATCTTTTGCAAGTGAAACTAGTTCTAGACCCAACTCTCTACACCCTAACCTCGTCGGGGATATGCACTGAGAAACAATCAAACAGAAGATTGCTTTGATACCACTAATCCAGATTTATGTGTGAACAAACTGAAAGAACATGTATAGAATCATAAACATAGACATATTGCAAGGAAAATAGAGATACAATAAACACATATTCCATTAAATGGAGGAAATAGAACATACTGTACAATAAAGGAGCTAGAATGGTGGTAGCTATCTCTAAGAAGAGATGTGGCTGCTACACTCATATGTGCCAAGATGAATACAAAAATGACACTGAAAGGGACTATTTATAATAAGAATTAGGGCGAGAACCCTAAAGGTCCGAAACATAACCCTAGAAGTTGAATCGTCATAAATTTTGCGGCCCCAAGGTGGTTAGTTGAACAGTCAACTTCCTGAGGTCAAAACTTTTGCATACGATATTTGATTTGGGAGCTCGATAGCCCGTTGGAAAGGTCTATCCGATATTTACATCTTTTGACTAGGGCCCAATGCATGAAAAGGCAACCATTTGACCCCACGAATCGCCAAAAAACATCGTTTAGGCCCTCAAAAAGACCCCAAATGTTTGGGACCCAAAAAACTATAGAAAAATAACTAGGAAACTCCCAAAATGGACAATTATTTTGAGCCAGTGGAATAGGTGGGTGGCCACCAATCTCCACATGGATCAATATTAGAACTTCACCATCATAGAGTAGACATGTCAATATCTAAGGAATGCATTTTTTAGCGGTCCGACGTGTTGTTTGTGGAGTACAACTCAATGTTTTAAATATGACAAGGAAGAAAAAATGGTGTCAGAAAAGGGGAACAACCTTTAGTGCTATTTTTTTCTAAGAGAAGATATAAACATAGTAGAATAGGGAACATACTTTTCTTTCTAAGTTTAGCATGTGGATAAATTAGTTAAGTAAGGTGGTCTATTTTTGGGAAATTCTCGGCATGTGAAACATTTCTTTTTTACCCATGATATCTCGCTTTTTGTACTCATTATGACTAAGAGGCCATATTTTCATCTTTGACCCCGAGCCTCTTTTGTTTCCTCTCCATATTCAAAACATTGAGTTGAGGGTTGGATTAAAGGGTTAAAAATACAACCTTGGTTTAGTGACTTGGTACTGCTGGAAGTGGACTTTTAAAGGACTATGGAGACTAACAAAACTTCTCAATCTAGGCATACAAGTAAAGAGGTAATCCTCATTCTTAATAGCAATGATTGATGGGTTTTATTTGCTTGTTTGCATGCTAAATGTGCCAGTGGTATGAACTGTCTCTGAGTGTTGTTTTTTCCAAAAACATAACCCCTCTTTTCTCTATCAAAGTATTTCATTTGGTGACAAATTTTAGTGGATATTTGCATGTAAGTGTGTATATTTATAATCTAAGATTATAGCTTGCATGCATGATTCCCAAACTTTGTTTTGTGACCTTATTGCAATGGTTTTAACTTGTGTATCGAGCCTAGGTTATGTAACCCTTCTATAAGAAATTTTAGGGTGAGCTTAGTTAAAGATTATTTTTTTTTGGTCTTATACGGGTTAAGGCAAGGAAAACCGAAAAGCATAGTTTCATTCCTCTCCCCATTTAGCCAAGTCAATCTCACATTTCCAGACTTTGTTGGCAATGTATGTCATAAGTTTGATTATGGTTTTAGTGGCCACATGCATTATGTCATATTTTTTAGGTGGTTATCCTCATGATTCATGCATTTAATCATGGCATACTTTTCCATAAATGGCATGAAGTGTTGGCTATGACATGCGCTTGTTGCATGTAGGATGTGAAGTTTTTTAATGGGGGATATCAATGATTTTTTGTTGTTTGAATTGCTACGACAACCCTTTATTCTGTTTCAAAGATGGTAAGGTAGAATGTTGTTGGATGTCTTTGCTTGTGTGATGCAATAATATTACTCTTGGTTATACTCAACAATACAAATTGAAACCTTGGTTTATTTGTGCAGATAGTACTCCTTTTATGAATATTTACACCCTGTGCGTTTTGTTTGATAAATACAATTTCCTATGAATGTTGAATGAAACAAGATGTATCATTACAAGCTCCCCTTTAGGAATTGGCTTGAATTCCCTTCATCATTACAAGCTCCCCTTTAGGAATTGGCTTGAATTCCCTTTTATTAAGTGGACGTGGAAATAATTAAACATTAGTGTCATATATGCATGTTGTACATTGCCCAGTAAGCTAGAATTTGTAATTTTTCATAGGCATACACAGGTTTGAAATTTTGTATTTGCAAGAGATTTTAAGCATGGTTAGGATAGTCTCATTTGTCCTACTTGTAGCAATCTTGGTTGATTAGTTTTATGATAATGAAAATAATGAATGCACAATATATTGAAACAAGATTTACAACTCAATGACAAAATGAAACATGGTAAAGGGATGGTTTGGAAGTTGGAGGTGGTTTTATTATAGTTAAGTCAAGGATTATGTTAAACTTTTTTTAGCAAAGTCTCTTCTCCCACTTATGTCTCGATGTCCTCATTTTATATATTGCACATAATGCCTCACTTCATAACCAAACTGGGTTGCTCATGAGACATCCTTACCACCAGTACTTAGGAATTGCAAGCATGTATCTTGGAAGTTGCATCTTGGTTTGTTTGTGGATTGTATGAGCATATGTAATCCTTGATATTAGAATATGAAAATAGATGAATAGGTAGGTAACTCATTAAAACTGCTCATGTATAAACTCAAGCAACCAACTGGTCGAGAAGCCAACAAGGTTACAAATACCTATCCTCCGTTTGAACAGGGTGTCATTGAATGGGTACTCAATCTTGACCAAATGGGGATTTTCACGGGTTTAACAAAGTGTCTTTGATATGTGCCAAATACTATGTGATTGATGATGCCCCAATTATATATATGTACATGGATATGTATGTATATGTATATGGATATA